>VZRX01023550.1:199640-210929 GCA_013398075.1 Notiomystis cincta | reverse complement strand
CGGGCGCCCCAGGCCGGAGCCGCGGCGTGCGAGCGGTGAGCGGCCTGTCTGCCGCGCTCGGTGGCTCGGCCCGGGCCTCCAGGGCTGCGGGGAGAAAACGTCCCGGGGGGAAAGGGGAGGAGGGCGCGGGAGGGACTGAGGAGCGCAGAGCGACCGCTCCCCGGAGCTCGCAGCGGTCGGTAAGCGGCGCGGCGCTCCGGAGGTGCCTCCCCGCGCGGCGAGCGGGGAAATGCCCCGGGCAGCGCTGTCCCCCCGCCCTTCCGCGGCCTTACCTCGCTCTGGCCCGCCTGGCCCTGCCTGGAAGCGGCTGTGCCGGGCGCTCAGGCCGCGCTGCGGAGCTCCGCTGCGCTCCAGCCCCTCATTCCCCTCACTTCAGCCGGTCTGGAGCCGCTGCTCTTCCAAAATACCATTAGGCAACTGCAAGGGATGTTGCTAGGATACCGAGCCCTCTGCAATCGCTCCTTATCTCCCTCTGCTAACGCTGCTACCTTTCCAACAGCCCTTGACGTTTATCTCTCGGTGGTTTCCTTAGGAAAAAATATATTTAATAAGACGAATTGTAGATTTGGAATGTGTTTTTCATTACAGTGTAACTGAAAAATAGCGTTTTGCAAGCACTGGGTAGATAATGGAGCTCTGCAGTTAATAGGAAGAGGGTTTGTGTTGTGGTTTGTTTTGGGTTTGCTTGGAGGCTTGGGGTTTTTGGGGAATTGTCTGTCTGTGTGTTGTTTTTTTAAGCACTGGGTGCAGGAACATGCAGAGAAGAACTAGTCCATGCTGAGGGCCACTGGTGTTCTGTAAATGGAGGTCACTGCACTGTTCTTGATTTTCCCTCTATCCTTTTCCATCCTTCCTCCAGCCTGTGTATGGGTTCAGTCCAAACCACAGGTTTCCTCATCATAGCTGTAGATCTGTGTATTTTCCTTCTACCTCCCCTCTCTCCAAAATAATTATCACCTCAGGGGTCTGCCCTTTCATCTCCATTTTCATGTCTATTTTTACTTCTGGTTCTCTGAGTGATGGGTCTCACAGAATCACAGAACCATTTAGGATGGAAAAGCCCTCCAAGATCACTGAGTCTGACCTGTGACTGACCACCACCTTGTCAAATAGACCATGGCACTAAGTGCCACATCCAGTAATTTCTTGAATACCCCCAGGGATCGTGACTCCCTACCTCCCTGGGCAATCCATTCCAATGTTCAACGACCCTTTCCTGAAGAAATTCTTCCTGATGTCCAGTCTGAACCTCTCCACGTGCAGCTTGAGGCCACTTCCTCTTGTGCTGTTGCTGGTTGCCTGGGAGAAGAGCATGGCCCTCCCCTGCCTTCAGCCTCCTTTCAGACAGCTGTAGAGAGTGATAAGGTCTCCACTGAGCCTTTTTTTCTCCACTGAGCAGCTCTCTCTGCTGCTCCTCATGACTTACTCTCCAGACTATTCATCAGCTCCACTGCTCTTTTCTGGATGTGCTCCAGCACCTCCATGTCTTTCCTGAAGTGAGGGATCCACAGCTGGACCCAGCACTTGAAGTGTGGCCTTGAGTCATTCAGGAGATGCTGAATGTAGCAGTTCAGGAAGCTTGCATGCCCCACATTACTCTGAGTCATAGTTTCTCACATTCCTGTCCCCTCCCACTCAGCTACTCCCTTTAAATAAAAATTACAAGCAACTTGGTAAATAGTATCTTCTTCAACTAGTTTCATCAGAAGAAAGGGCAGGCTTCTTGTAGGGCAGAAGTGTGATTGACATTAAGAAAATCAACAATAAGCAATAACAGACAATGGAAGTTGGAAAGGCTGGAAAACAAAAAAAGGTATGTGTCTGTCTTGTTTCCCTTTTTTTTATCACCATCAAATTTGGATAGAATTACTGTCCATCCCAAGTCCAGTGCTTTAAATTTCCAAAATAGAGTAAGTGAAGTTTTCAAACTGTTTTATATTACAGATAATGCAGCATGTGTGAGTTGAATACAAGACTTCCATTCTGCCTGGTGAACTTTAAAGCCTGGCCTTGCATTGCAGCAGTTCTTCTCTCAACTGTGGCCCGTGTATATTACACACATTTATGCATGAAGTGCTACACTTCTTTCATACTGACATGTTCACTGAGCTGTTTCACTCTGTTAGGCTAGTTTGAAAAGGAAATTTCAGAGAGAAGGTAGAATGTGCTGTAACTTAACAAAAGCCACGTCTTGCCTGTTAATTAATATTGGTACAAAAAGTTTGCTTTAACAAATGTGACTGCTTTGGCCATGTTGTCTTGGCTGTTTAATATTTTATAGATATATTTACATGCCATACATACAAGCAGGTTTTGTTTGGTTTATTTTTTTTTTCCCTCAGGGAGAGATGAGCAGTCTCTGTACAGCTCTCTAGCAGCAATCTCTTACAGTTCAGGGTAAGGAAACAGGCCCCTCCAAGGGACTGCCTTGCATGTGTAATAGCAGCAAACACTTCCACAGCTTCTGTGCAGCACTGCTTTGCTCAACACACTGCCTCTGGGTGGATGGATGGTCGGGGGAAAAGCCATTCTCTTGTTCTGAGGCAGAAGGAGAGCAGGCCTGGTGCTCTCTCTTCTTCCAGGACATGCAGACCTACTTGACCACAGCCCCTTTCTATATAAATGTAGCACTGCTATGGGAGATTCTCCTCAGCTGCTGGGAAAGCCCAGCAGTGTTAGGGGACACAGCTGTATCACAGGAATGTGGCAAGGAGATTCACAGCACTTACCTTCTGGCACATGAGGCTGAGAACAAATGAAAGGGAAATTAAATCTCTAGTGTTTTAATTTAAAAAGGAATCAAGCACTTTCATCTTCATATCAGTAAATACAAAGAATGAGATCTTTCCCTCCCTAGGAGGGCCAGCCATTTTCAATATAAAGACTGTTTTGAGCAGGGCAAAAGCAGAGTAGCAGGCCCTTAATCCCTCTGCTCATCACTAGGTAAGTCTCTGAGATAATTATCTGGGCACTTCAGTGCTCACACCCTCTGGAGAGGACTCTGCTGTATGGACATACCATAAAAGCCCACTCATAAATCAGCTGCTGCTCTCAACTGCCCCATTTCCATGCACAGGAGTCTGGGAACAAAGGTTTCTAGATAGGAAAGCTCACACAAAGTTAGGGCAGAAGACAAAATGCAACAGCTGCTGTGAGGCTCTGCAATTTGTCAAGTCACTGACTACAGACATATCATTTAAATATGTAATTGGTATCTAATAAATATCTATGGTGAAACTGATTGCCTTCTGTAGACAGCTTTCTACAAGCTAATGGCTGTTAAGCAATAACGTTTTCTTAACACTTTGTTTAATTTTGAATGGTCTCATATTGAGTCCATTCATGCCATTGCTTTTACAGGTCATTAGCAAGACCCTGAAAATATATATTATGTAAGCAATTTCTATGTATTTTGACTGAAAGCTACTTTTGTGTTTTCACTCCTATTTGATCAGACAACCAGATTAAACTGAATGCCTTACTTGTTTAATATTATTTATAAAAGATCTCACTAACTTGACCATTCAGATTTAGCAAGGCCATTATTCTCTAAAGAACCTATTATCCATTCTGTGCCCATTTATGAACCCACAAATTGTAGTTGCAGGCACACTGGACCAGATCAAGTTTGAGTATTACACAAACCAGCCCTGATTCCTAGAACAGAACAAAGGCCTTTAGAAAAGTGAATGGAGTTTCAATTTACCACCACACCTTTGCTCACTTGACTTGACCCACTAATTTGGTGCTGGGGTGTCCTGGAACAGTCAGAACTGTATATGGAGCTGTAAAAATAAATTGCTTACTGTGGTAAGATTACTATGTGAGATAAAGTGTATTTTAATATAATAAAGAAGTATGAGTGCATAACCCCACCTTCCTTTTACCCATAAGAGCACCAGCTGGCTGAAAGTCTGACATCCTGTTATGATACGGAACTTTAATCACCGTGTTTCTTGCACAAACAATAGTGGAACTGCTGGGAGTGGAATAATACACATTACTGATCAGTGAAATTAGAAGTACTCTTCATTTAAACAATTGTACAATCTCTACACTGCTGTTCCTGCTAACCAGATCTCCTTGCAACAAATAAGAGACTTAAAACAAGCCATTGTGAACTTCCAGATTAGTATTCAGTGTAGATTAGTATTCAGGACGTGCCAAAACCTCAGGTTGTATATTTCAAGTGGCAGAATAAGGAATTAATCACTGGATCTTGATAAAAGTGTGAAATTCAAAAGAACACTTCTAAAAAGCTTGAAGTAAAGGGAATTTGTTCATTAACAAATTTTTTTTAAAAAAATTGAATATCTTTGTATTTTCATTGGAAATACTAGACAAAATATAACAGGCTCTCCTTCTGGAGATTCTGCAAGAAAAGCACTTGTCACACTGTTTCTGTCCTGCTTACAGACTGCCCCAAAGCTCCCTTCAAAAGGCTCTGGGCTACAGCTGTGTTTCTGTAGATGAAACAGTGCCAGGGACCATTTTCAACAGAAATATCTCACAATTTTTCAGTTCAAGGTAAATTGCAAGCTGTGTTGCAGCCCATCAGAATGATGTTTTCATATCATGAAACTGAGAAACAACACTCATTTTTCAGTGCTGTGGAACATGGTGGCAGGCATGAAGGAGCACTGACCAGTTAGGAATTCTGCTGGGGTTCCCCTGGATGGACCAAAACCTCAGCCTTGTCCATACTGCTCTTGAGAAATAACACTTGGCAAGTGTTGCTCTACTGCCTTGCCCAGAGATTTTCTCAAGGAAATACTACTCGGCAGAGACATAAGTCATGCCAATGAGTGTGTTAATAATTAGTCTCCCAACCTTGAATTTATTTTCTGGCCCTGATTTGTTTGTAGAAATAGCCTCATAAACCTTCAAACACTTAAGAAAAAAATGTGTCTTTCTTTATTCTTGTTGCTGATAATTTCTGTATAAGTAAGTGGTTTTCCATTTATTTTACATATGCACATAACTTAGAAGTTAGCCAGGACAAGTGCAGATATTTCAGCTGTCAAATCCTACAACAGAAATAAAAGAATACATTCTCTGATAATAAAAACTCTAATAAGAGAGAGAAATTTCAGAACAGACTGAGGAGTAGCCAACACTTGCACATAGATCCTTTCGTTTGCCCATCTGGTACCTGGCAAAAGCAAAGAGGTTCTGAGGGTTGCTGTCAGCTAAAACAAGTTTCAAAGTAATGCTGCTATAAAGTAGAATTTCTATATGATTGTATTTCTGTGAGAATTGATAAAAGATTTTAGTTGGCTCAGGTTTCTTTTCTATGGGGAAAAAAAAGCTTAATATAAATGTTGGTATTAATACTAGAAAACACATTCTTATCTGGCATTCACAATAAAAGATGAGATTGTTCACTAAGAATTAGAATGCAGAACTAACTATTCTTTGCAATCATTCATTATTTAATTATTTTAATCCTTTTGAATGGATACTGCAGTTTGAGTTACTTTAGAATTGGTTTTGAATCAGGAAGACTTGTTTTTCTTCTCTTCATATATGAAAAGACAAAGCTATTTTTATGAAGTCTCTTGGTTTCTAGCTAGGGAAGAACTGGGAGGAGAGACATATAATTTTACTGTTTATATGACAGCAGTAACAACAACAGAAGTTTACTTCTGTGCAGAATTCAGATTTAATTCCTAGTAAAAAGTGAGATAAAGTAGCTATACTAACTATATAACCTTTGAAGAGTTCAGTGCTGGTGATTTAATACAATTAGTAAGATGTACTGTGAAGTGAACTCTATTTTAGTGTGTGCTTCTGTGAGAAAATGGGGGTAAATTACTTCCATTATCACATTTTTTTCTTTCACCGAAATAATTTACTTAGTGTGTGTGGTAGCACAGCTGTTTGTCTTCCACACTGCAAAGGTTACATTTGCCAGTCTAATTATTTCACTGCAGACCTTTGTTGTATTTGTTCTACACCTCTATTTTTGGTAACAACAGCACTAGCAGGGTGATGGCTTCTCATTTTGAGGTAATAGCTCGACCTAGTGATGAGAAAGAGCTCCTACAGTTATAGGTTTTAGAACAGTTTTTCAATCTTTTATAAACCAAAGACCATGTAAGTTTCCTAAAAAAAAATAAATCTCATGCTGTGTCCAATAACTGTTATCATTCTTCCTCTATTGTTCTTAATTGTACTTAGGAGAACATAACTGCCTTTTTAGCACATTTTACTGAACACTTTTTTTTTGTCTTCCAGAAACAAATCACAACATTAAATACACTTTAAAAGACTAAAGCAGCACAATGGAGGGTGTCAAAATAACATTTTATTAAAATTATGCCCATTTATTCCAGCAGAAAAAAAAAAAAAGTGTATTTTCAAACTCAGTTATATATGGTCAAGCATGAGTTTAGCTGTTACCATTTTATAACAGCTAACCATCTCTTACAGCTGAATTTAGCTGTATGCTAAGTGAAAAGAAATCCTGCTTGTATTAAACAAAACATCTATTGAACAGGGCAAAATTTCACAATGGGCAAATTACAATGAAAAAGTGAACTTGAAGACTGTAATTTGCAGTTAATCCTGCTGTATTGACTACAAGAGTTAGTTTAAATGCTAATTCAGCTGACACTTAATCCTTACTACTATATGAAAAAGAACCAGAATTTAAATTAGTTCTACCATTATGCTTCTAAGAACTCTAGAGAATTTTGTTGTTTTATGTTGCAGAGTCAATATCACACTAATTTTTCTTTCTTATTCTGTAAGTGATTAAAAAAGCATATAAATATATGTGTGTGTGTATATATATATGTATCTTTGTTTTTGTGGATTGTTTCTGTCTCCCCCTCCCCAGGAAGAGAATAAATTACGCTGGATTCCTTCTCATTCGGCAAGACCACTCCTGAGTCAAAGTCAGCGATGTTTCAGTGCTCTGTGGTGCTGGGCCGGACAATGGAGCCATTGGTGTGCCATATGCCACGCCTGCCATGTGCACTGTACGGCCGGCAGCTCTTTCAACAGCCCTTTCTTGTCCCTGCTAAGAAACACGGGGGATGATGGAAGGGCTGGGACGTTAAAAAAGGATGCAGCAGTAGTGAAAAATGCTTAGTCTTTTGTGCAGGCAATAACAAATCACCTCACTTTGTGCTCTCCCTTGCTGCCCTACAAGCCGTGCCTTCCTAGTACTTTACTGAAGTCCTGAATGCCCGGGCTCCAGAGATTTTCTTTCAACACTCGGTAGTGCTGTGACCTCTAAGTCCGAGGTCAGAGCAAGTCGTATTTGTTTTGAAGCTTAACATAATTAAGCAGGAAGAAAAGAAAAAGGATTAAATAAGAGAGACTATAGCAATAGGAACTCTCAGTGGGAGAGACAGATACTTTTTATACTGCAAGAAAAAAGATTTTGTCTGGAGGAGAGACAAGTAGACTGTACGTCCTTTAAATGTCTTTGAAAGGAAAGGAAAGGAACAGACAAGAAAAAAAAAAAAGAAAAATAAATAAATTCAAAACTGTAGGAACAAAGAGCTCTGTTAGGTCGATAAGTTATTTAAAAGCTGCAAGCTTGCTGGCATGTGATATAGTCCCTCCGGGTAAAAGCCAGACTAAATGATACAAATGGGAGCCTGCCTTTACTTCAAGCTATGGATCTTCAAACCACTTTTGAATTTGACAGTTTCTCTTTTCATTTTTTTCTCTACTCAGGAATTAAAGTATGGTTCTGCCTGAGATTTTGAGTGCAAGCACTCCAACTTAAGACCAGACTTTAAGTGTTACTATCTCTTGGGGAAGGAAAACCAATATAGGCAAAGGCCTTTGCTCTCTGCCTATGCATGTCCTTGACATACAAACACATTTCAGAGGTCAGAGGTGTCAGCAGAATGCCTATCAGTACAACTGCTGCCAGGTGAATGCACTGTATCCAACAAGCCTCTATATCTGAAAGATAGCCAGGTATGAGGCACATTGTTTATGTCAACCCAGGTGACTGGGCAGGAGGAACTGATTTCCACCTTCCCCTGAGCCCTGCCCACCACTGATCTCTCTCAGTATAATGGGCTGCCAATGCCACCATGGTACATGGATCTTTCTGTGCAGCGCCATTTGGAGAAACAATCTTCTGCTTGCAAGCTAAATCCCTGTCCTAGAAAGCATTCAATCACTGAATGCTGGGAAAAGGATAGTTTGAGGCACCTGGAAACTTGGAATTGCCTATTCCCACACCTCCATTACTACACAAGTTAGGAGAAGGAAAAGACAAGTCTTGCTGTTACAATTCAGGATGTGTTCAAGGCCAGATCAAGAGCAGTTGGTCCAAGTAGTTGGTCCAAGCTAAAAATGAATACTGGTTGCAAAGGGAATCCTGAAAGTCTTGACAAAATATATCCTTCTCTTTCCCACAGCCAAAATCTTAAATTTTTCAAAACCAGAAACCATTTCAGCATTTTCTTCATTATCCCTCAAATTGTTGGTGAGGAAGCATTTTAAACAGTCCATGACTTATTAGGTGGCCTGGTAGGGTGCAGAATGCCTCTCCTCTAGTAATTTCTCTGCAAAGGGCTTGTACAGGGCTGTGCTGAGACACACAAATAGAATTTCTGGTGTTTTACATTCCTGCCCATCCTAATGATTCAGCCTACGAATCCACTTGTGTCAACTTTCACCATGAGCAGAGGGTGTTCAATTCCTGCCTGAGAAACTCCAGAGAACGTGCACTGGATGCTGGCAGAAAAGGGAAAGTGTTTCTCTAATACTGGAGTCTTGCCATTGTTTTCCACTTCAGATCTTGTTTTCTTGCACAGCTCCAGTGAGAGCAAAGGATGGGACTAGAGAGTTGGGAGAGCCACTATCCCAAAACCAGCTGAAACGTGTTCTCTCATGCAAAAAGCCCTCTAATGAGGGCTATCTTCAGGAGACTACGCCCTGTAAAACCCCCTGTGCCACTGTTTGTTAATTTGTTAGTCATCACTGTTAAGGCAAAAGGCCTTCACCATATGTCTTTCTTAATCACAGGTCCACTTCTCCCCTCCCCCTCAGTTCTGTCTCCTCTCCAAACACATCTCATTCATCTCACAGAACTCAGATATTTCCTGAGCATGCTGGTGGCACCACGTTCAAAAGACACACCAAAGGTACTCATCCTTAACAGCTCAAAATGAGGAGCAGACTTCATTTTCGAGCAGTGCTCAGTGAGAGCTGAGCTGGCAGTGACCAGTCCAGTGTGAGCCAGGAGGCTGCAGCAGCTCGGTCTGCATTGTATTCACCTACCTGTTAACTTCGGGTTAACTGTTAACTTCGACCTTTTATTTACTCACGTACCTCCTGCCTTCAGAGAAACCTCTTAGCCTTTCATCTCAGCTGATTAAAAACAAAACTAATGCAAGCACTTCCTAATTAGTCAATCAGGAACTTTCTCAGAGTGTTTTTAGCCACTATTAAATGGTTTTAGTCTGTGGCCAAGCAGTTATTCTCAGGTACATATCACAAAGCAGAAAGTCTCCTAGCTACTAATGGCACCCAATATTTACATGTTCTGTCAGCCCAGCTAGAAGTAATGTGAATTTCTTTCAACGAAAACATAAGGAAAAATCAACTTCAAAGAAGCAGAGTGGAGAAGACAATGCTTTGGAGAAACTATTACACATGGTGTCTGCAGGAATGAGAAAACTGAGAGGGAAGAACACAGGTGAGAGACTGAGGTGTAATTACATCTAGTGCTGTCTGTGGATATACTGAAAGAAAAGACTGAATATTGAAGAATGAGACTTAATATAAACAGACTATAATGGGCTACCTGACAATAGTAGAGACAAGGCCAGGGACATACCAGTTTTTTCTTGCACTTTTATAACTACCAAACACTAACATTGCTGATATTAAAAAACAGATCATGTGTAGCATTCTGCCAATAGTCCCATATATAACACCATCAACTTCATTAGAATTGGGCATTAAACGTGCAAGACACAGTTAAATGCAGCAGTTATCCCAGTTTTTGGAAGTGATGGTGAAGGGTAGGATAAATTACCCAGTGCACCCTAAGGATGCAGGCTTTAACGAGAACTTGGAAGGTTTTGCTCTTCCCTGGCTGTGCCTATGCCACAAGCTACTTTCTGCAAGTCACTTCTAACTCTCCCTGCTTCAGTTTCTCCATTTAAAGATTTTTATTGTACCAAATGGTTTGTGACTAACATAAAGCACTGTATGAGATCCAGTTATGAACCAGGAATTCAATAGTTAGGAACCATCAATGAAAATGCCCAGACAACAATTTGAGCCTAAGCAGGCCCATCCAAAAATCTCTTCTGCGTGGAGAAAAGAAGCAAGGATGTAAAGAAAGGCTGCTTACAAAAGCCTCCAACAAACAAATAAAGAACCCCTCAAAACAACCTAAGCTAGTACAAGGTTTTTCTATTATTTTTTGTAGCTTTCCAAAATGCAGAGTGACCATTCAGGTCTCTGAAAAGAACTGAGGATAGAAGGTGCTGCTCAGCACAACCATTCCTCTTCCGTGAGCGCTGACTCCATGTGCCATTGCAGACACTTTTACTCTGCCCTTCCAGGCAGTGCCCAGCTCTGGGAGCTGCACACAGGGCACATGCAGGCTGCCTGCATTCACGTGAAGCCCTGCTGAACAGAAACATCCTGCATCTATTCCTGATCACCACTGGAGTCAGGCACAGGATGCTTCAACACATTTTTCTTTCTGAAGCCCAAAAATATCCTTTTAATGGCTTCTTAAAAGTCCTTTTAAAATTCTACACACAGACCACACTTACTGCTGACACGACCTGAAGAACTTTATGCACAGCACAGCAGTTTTACAGTAACCCCACTGAAGCTGGCTATGAAAGCACACTGCATGCAAATTACTAATTGCTTTCTTGCAGTATTCATGGAGAATTAGGGTTTATATTTAGCACTTCACATCCTAATATTCAGAGCTGAATTTCTTTTCCTTCAGCATTCTCAAAGACCAAGAGGCAAAACTGTCCAATTACAAAGTTCAGGTAAGCACCAAGATCCCGTTTTACCCATCGTGTCTATGATTCAGAACTTAGTTTTGCACAAAAAAATCCTATGTCCTCGGCAAACGCTTCCAAGGTCGCAAGCTTCGCATGCACTCGCCTCTCCCAAGCCAAAAAGCAGCTTCAAGGCGATGCCTTAAGCTCTTTTCCCTGGACACCGCACAAGGCACGGCTCGGAGCAGACCTGCAGGGACAGGACTTGGGATCGCTACACCGCGCCCGCCGGAGCCCGCGGAGCCCCGAGCGCCCAGCGGTGCCTGCCGGGGTACGCTTCTCC
>VZRX01023550.1:185018-199498 GCA_013398075.1 Notiomystis cincta | reverse complement strand
GCATGCCCAGATGGCACAGATGTGGAGGGGGAGCAGTGTTGTTGCAGTGCCGCGCTCCCCTTGGCGCGCCTTTTGCAGCCCCGGTGTCCCTGGAGCTGTGGCTTGGCGGGTCTTTGAGGTTTAACCCTAATGGCCGCGTTGGGCTGATGTCTCCAGCGACATCACTTGCCCTGGAGGTCCGCAGCTGCAGCCCACCTGCCCTGTTGGGGTTAAGGTTCGGAGAGCTGCGAGGCCCGTGTGTGTCTGCGGAGACACCGGGGCTGCAGCAGCGTGCGCGGGGGAGCGCGGCACTGCACAGCACTGCTCCCTCCACGGCTCTGCCATCTGGGCCTGCCACGCTGCTGATGGGCAGCTCCAGTCCAAACCTGTGCGCCTTTGCTTCGGAACAGTTCTCCCTTGTCCTGTTTGCGTGGTCTTGCTAAAGAGCCTCCCTGTCTGTTATAAAGCCCCTTCGTATGTAAAGGCGACAAACTGTGAAAGGATGGTTAATGTTTCTGCTCGGGTGGTGTTACTTCAACAGATCATACTCTATGACCAGTAATGATTTGTTCTACTTGTGCTCTATTAAAAACAATCATAGACAGCCTTGCTGCTTTAGAATGTACCTAAAGGTAAAACTTAAACCTAATTTCTTGCTGGCTAAAATTTGAGCAAGCCAGGTTTTACTTCATGTTAGTAAAGTCTGCCATTCTTTTTATCAGGCCTCTTGAAGGTTAAGTGATTAGTAGCCTGCATTTGTTATCTGTGTTTTTTAGGTGTGTGGTGGGTTGGCCTTGGCTGGATGCCAGGTGCTCACCAAAGTACTCTCACTTGCCTCTTTAGCAGGATGGAGTGAGGGACAAGAATATATGATGAAAAGTAAAAAACCTTTTGGGTTGAGATAAAGGCAGTTTACTCTTTCAGAAAAGTGAAGATCTGCACAAGCAAAAGGAAAAACCAAAGATTTTATTCTCTCATTCCCATCAGCAAGCGATGTCCAGCCAGTTCCTGGGAAGCAGGGCTTCAGCACGTGTAGTAGTTGTTCTGCCTTTATCCTCCTTTCCCTTAGATTTTTAACCTGAGCAGACATCAGATATGGAATATCCCTTTGGATGGTTTATGGTCAGCTGTCCTGGCTGCATTGCCTCCCAAGATCTTGCCTGCCCCCCTGCCTTCTGATAGTGGGAAATGCTGGCTTGCATTGATGCTGTGTGAGCACAGCCCAGCAGGAGTCAAAACACTGCTGTGATGCCAGCACAAAACGCAGCACTATGAGGGCTGCTGAGGTGAAAATGAACTCCCTCTCAGCCAGACCCCATACAAAGTGTGAGCTCTTCTTGCTTACAGTGTTCCTGTCTGTGTTGAACAGGTTCTCCACTTGCAGGTAGAGCAAGAGCCTCACAATGTGTGGCATCTGGGCCCTGTTTGGGAGCGATGAGTGCCTTTCTGTGCAGTGTCTGAGTGCCATGAAGATAGCACACAGAGGTCCTGATGCGTTTCGTTTCGAGAACGTCAATGGCTTCACCAACTGTTGCTTTGGTTTCCACCGCCTGGCAGTTGTTGATCAGTTATATGGTATGCAGCCTATCCGGGTGAAGAAATTCCCATACCTGTGGCTGTGTTACAATGGAGAAATCTACAATTTCAAGCAGGTAAGTGTTGTATACATGATAAGGCAATTTTAAAAAAAATTATTTTTTTTTTCAATTTCAACACTAGTGGATATTTAGAACATCTTGGACTAGAATATCAGAAATAAAAAGTGAAAATTAGCAAAGAACTAGTATTTAAAAGCAAGTAAATTATCTCAATGAGCTCTGAATCTGGTAGCTTATTTAGCAACATACTTAATCTTTAATACTGAAAAATCACTTTTTAATTGACAAGAAGGGTAATAAATGTTTGCATCTTCAGATTTGTTTAATTGAAAGTTAAGACACATTATTCATTATCTCTCAGAGGGGAGAATTCCAAGTCTCTTTCTTCCCTTCTCTCTTCGTAATACAAATGCTTCTAGACTGTCTTGCTCTTCAATTGTTTTGGGTCATCATTGTCCCAAGTTGTTGGGTATTGCATTTTAATTATTGCATCTCAATCTAGGTGGGATATGTCACTTAGGACGTAGTGATGCACTGTATGCATCCTTATGTATTTATATAAAAGCACCAAGCCTTAGAGAAATCTTTCCAGTATGCCAAAAAAGTCCTTAGGTGTCTGCTGCAGAAGTCAAGTTTTTTGTGGGGTTTTTGAGAGCCACCTAAGTCTCTTAGGCACAAAACAAGCAGCAGCAGCTCTGTTTAGTTCCTAAAGTTTCTAAATGTCCCTGGTGGATGTGATGCTGGTGCTAAACACTGTCAGTGTTCCTCAGTCCCTGTGCTGAGATGTCCATGCTGCCTGTGTAACTTGGCAAGATGATTCAGATCAACCAGATTTGATGTATAAAGCAGCTTAAAACTGTGTCTGAATCTGAATCATGCTGAATGAGTGTGTAAAATGTATCACATACTAAGTGTGGTAGCATCAGAAACATATGAATAATCCGAGATATTACAGTATTTCTAATGCTAATATTATAGCATTTCTAACATCACATTTTTAAAGTCAAGTCAGGCTGCTGTCAGTCACATCAGTAACATCATTGGGAATTTGACTGAATAGGCAGGAGACTTTATTTTTTTCCCAGTCTTCAGGTACCTGGCTGTTTGAAGGGTGAGATTTTGCCCTGCAGTACATGTGGAATGTATTGTACCAACAGTCTGTATTACTTGCAGTGTTTTGCATTGTGGTTTTTCTGCTGTTGAAAGCACTAGGAATTACTCTCATTCATACTACACACAGCCCTAAGGGGACCTTAATTGTGCAACACTTGCATTGCCATCTGCAGGAATCTGTTTGGTTTTTGTCACTACATTATGTACCTTCTTTCTTTATGATGAGATTTTTCTTTCAAGCTTGTGGCTGAAACCTACTTAGGAAAGGATCATCAGTGAAAAAGATGCCTTCCTCAGGGCAATGACTTTTTTATTTTAACATTGACTCAGTTTGATCTAAGACTGCCCCATAAGTAGTAATTAAACCCAAAGAACTTAAAATGTAAAAGTACTGGTTTGGTGGGGTTTCTTGGCTTGTTAGAGTTTTAGTGAAACCCTCTCTTTCCCTCTGTTTTGTATGTATTGAAAGTACTTTTAAGAGTAGCACCAGAGGAACATGAAGAATATTTGGTCTGCCTCATGTCTGACAGCTAATTTCCTCCTCCCCTGTTTTATATGCATAGGCAGAGTGCAAAGGCTGGTTTGAGGAATAGAGGAAGATTAGGGAGAAGGAAATTCTCTGCATAAAAAAGGCTGAGAAATTGCAGTGACTGCATAAGTACCAAAGATTATTTCCAAAGTACTTTACTCTGCAGAGATGTTGCACATGTCTGTGTGTTTTGAGTTGTTTGGTGTTGGTTTTTTAGACAGTGGCTGGCTAGTGCTTCTGAAGACCAGGGTCAAGGTTTGCAGTTTGACATCCTAAGGTAGAAGAGTGTCCCTGAAAACTTGCCTTAATGTGAATTGCTTAAGACTGCAGTGTCAGTCTCATGGCCTAAGAGATGATCCTGGGTAAAATTTTTGTAGTGGGTTGCTCCTGGCTGGATGCCAGGCACCCACCAAAGCTTCCACCCAACAAGTGGACAGGGGAGAGAAAATACAACTGAAGTGTCATGAGCTGAGATAAGGACTGGGGAGATCACTCTCCAAATACTGTAAGGTGTAAAACAGACTGAACTTGGGGAAATTAAATTGAATTTCTTACCAACAAAATCAGAGTGGGATAACGAGAAGTAAAATAAGCCTTAAAAAAGAAACCTTCCCTCCACCCCTTCCTCCTTCCTGAGCTCTGTCTTCTCCTTCCCAGAAAGGAAACGAGAAATGGTGACTGTGGTCAGTTGGTTACTGACTGCTGAAGGAGATTTCTTCCCCTGCTCCAGTGTGGGGTCTCTCCCACGGGAGACAGCCCTCCACAAACTCCTCCAGCATGAGTGTCCCCCAGCAGCAGCTCTCCACAGAGTGCTCCAGTGTGGGTCACTCCTCCGTGGGGTGCAGTCCTTCAGGCACAGCCTGCTCCAGGATGGCTCCCTCACAGGTCACATGTGACCTGTGACAAGTAGACTTGCTCCAGTGTGGGCTCCTCTCTCCACAGGTCTGCTGGTCCTTGCCAGGAGCCTGTTCCAGCATGGGTCTCCCTCAGGCATCCACCTGCTCCAACATGGAGCTCCTCCAGGGGCTGCAGGTGGATCCCTGCATCCCCGTGATCCTCCATGGGCTGCAGGGGCACAGCTGCTTCACCATGGGCTGCACCATGGCCTGCAGGAGAATCTTAGCTCTTGCACTTGGAGCCCCTCCTGCCCCTCCTTCTCCACTGACCTTGGTGTCTGCAGGGCTGTTCCTCTCCACATATTCTCACCCCACTCTTCTCTGGCCACAGTTACAGCTGCACAGTAACTTTTCTTTATTCTTAAGTATGTTATTGCAGAAGCATTACTGTCATTCCCAATTGGCTCAGCCTCGGCCAGCAACAGGTCTGTCCTGGAGCCACCTGACATTGGCTCTGCCAGAGGTGGGGAAAACTTCTGGCAGCTTCTCACAGGAGCCACCTTTGTAGTCCCTCCAAAGCCTGACTATGCAAATCCAGTACAACTTCGAACACAAAAGTATAATTTCCTTCTTCGGCAGAAATATTTATATAACTTTTAAACTGATTTTACATACAAGTTTATTCTTATGAAGCAATTACCAAGTGGCCAATGTTTGCAAATGCTTATTCGTGTTTTTCTTTGTATTTTTTCTTAGCTGCAGAAGCAGTTTGGATTTGACTATCAAACATTAGTGGATGGTGAGGTTATCCTGCATCTGTACAACAGAGGAGGAATAGAGCAAACAGCATCGATGCTAGATGGTGTATTTGCTTTCATCCTTCTGGACACTGCCAACAGAAAAGTGTTTCTGGCGAGAGATACCTATGGAGTCAGACCACTGTTTAAGGTGCTGACTGATGATGGATTTTTGGGTGTCTGTTCTGAGGCAAAAGGTAAAGCCAGTTGTGTTTAGTGCCTAAATAATCTTAGGTATTGCTGTTGGAGACAAACTTGTTTGTCGGGCTTTTCTTCTTTGTGTGAAGGGAAAATGAACTGTAAGTTCAGTAATATATGAGCAATATTTAGTAGTATAAGAATACACATCATAAAAATAAAAACATCCAAGATGTCTAATTGCCCTCAATATCTCCAAGATAACTTGCTTATTTAAATAGAGTTCTTTTTGTTCTGGAGTCAATAGTAGTATTGAACTCAAGATATTTTATATTAGGCCAAAGTTAAATATAGTCTATTGACTTAGACTAGACTTATGCTACAATAAATTATATTAGACTTTGGTTTGGTGTTATGTAGTGAACTAGGTAATTATGCCACAAGCACTGCTAATCTGTAGAAGCCAGAAATTCTGAAACCCTACTGAAATTCACTGCAGCATTGGGTGATTTCCCAGAATGACACTTTATTTGATAATGATTTTTTTTTTTGAGATGTGAGACACATCACTGCTCTCTCTTTTAAAGTAATTATCTCTAGTCTTGGCACTATCATAAACAAATCCAAACAGCATCATAAGGGAATTTATTGCCTAAGATGCACTTTGGCTGAAATTGACTTTCATGATTATTTCTCTCCTATTTATTGTATATCTATTTTATTATCAGACTCCAGTGTAGGATGACTCTTCTAACAGCAGTACTATGTAGTAATGCTAAGAGCTGCACCATTTCTGTTGCATGTGAAGGAAGAAGGGAAGTGAATGTTTTGGACACTGTGTCCTATGACAATCACAGTGAATCACCAGTCCCTCTCTAACAGCAATTCAGTGTCCCTTTTGAGGATGTCCCCAAGGGGTATCCAGGTGGCCAGCAGGTGCAAAACATCCTCTTTCAACTTGGGGAATGGATGAGGTTTGGCTTCAAGTCTGATACCTGGCATTCAATAGCAGTGGAGTAGATCAGTCTAGAACTGATGAGCTTGTCAATTAAGCAATCACTACAATGATGTTGTTTAATCACAAACCCCTTGTTAGCTTGACTACACTTAATTTTAAACACAAAATTAGTCAATAATTGTCATTCAGATTCTCCTAAGAATGTTATACCTTGACTTGGACATCATGAGTCAATTAGAAAAGTGCTCTTCCTAGTGCTCACAGGGATAAATTGCCACTTTGCCAATTAGTAAAACTTGCTGGTTTGCTTTCTCTGCTATCTGCCTCTGCTTGATACTGCATGTACATCCTGCCAGAAGCGGAATCATGCTCTGGCCAGGACTGATGGTGACTCAAAAGAATATTTTTTTAATACCAGATGTAGGAGCCAGATAACATATTTGTATGTAGTTTTAGTAGAGAGGCTGCTGAGTGAGGTACAACTTAACCATTTTAAGTCAAAAACTCTGACATTTTTCTTTTTTCCCATTTTTTGTGTAGGACTTATCAACTTAAAACACTCAACCTCCTTATGCTCTAAAGTGGAACCGTTTCTTCCGGGTCATTATGAAGTGTTGGATTTGAAGCCCTCTGGCAAAGTTGCATCAGTGGAATTAGTAAAATTTCATAGCTGCAAAGATGAACCACTCCATGTTGCATGTGATACAGTGGAAGCTCTGCCTTCAGGTAGTACAGCGGAGATTTTGCTATTACTCTGATTAAAAAGTGAAAAAATCATAGTCTTTGAATGTAAAATTTGCATTGATTGGTTTAAAAAAGTACCATTTAAGAAAAAAAAAACCAACACCCTGTAAGAATCTTTAAAATGTAGGAACTTTAGAATTGTTTTTGTAGGCAGTCATGTACAAAGATGGACTTGAGTATCCTTGTTATCAAAGGAGATTCAAACAAATATCTTTGTTTCCTAGTTAGCATCATACAGCAAAGTCTAAGTAACCCTTTTTGGACATTTTTTTACCCTTCTCTTTCCTTTTTGAACAGGTTTTGACCTTGAAACAGTGAAAAGCAACATCCGTATTCTATTTGAAAACGCTGTTAGGAAACGTCTGATGGCTCACAGGAGGATTGGTTGTCTTCTGTCAGGTAGGTAGCAAGAACCACAGTGATTCTGTGCCTTCTCTCTTTTTGCCCATCCTCTACTAGTTAAAGGAGAGTATATTGGCTGTTCTGCTGTGATGCACCTGAATTGATCTGAATCTTCATTTGCATTTTAGAACAGGCAACAGAGAACTTGTTAGTTTGGAATAAAGTTTCCCAGTTTACAGGTATCTTGAAAGTCTTAGACTCTTAAAGTTTATTCTGGACTGACATCTTGCCTTATTGAGACACTGAGCATTTTTAAATAAGACAAATAAATATGGTATTCCTATTGAAAATCAGTCAACGTATTCTTAAATACATGACTAAAGAGAAAATGTAATTATTATATTCACTTTGCACACACTGAACCTAGAAGAAAGCCTTGGCATGTTTCAGAAGCAGGAGAATTCTTACTTGCCACCTTTGCTTTAGTCTCCATCCTAAACTTCCTTAATTTACCATGTTACAGGAGATCATCTGGACCAAAATTATTTGCTACACTCTTTTGCAGATAAGGTAATAGCTTGTGGTACAGGAAGTTGTTCGCTGACTTAGCTGATCACTGTTGTGATCTGATGGTTCAGTGTTACAGAGGTAAAGCTCTGTAACCATGGGTCTGACACCTTATTTCCTGTGTTTGTGTAGCATTTGGTGCTTGTGATTAGAGTTCT
Organism: Notiomystis cincta; assembly: GCA_013398075.1. Taxonomy (NCBI): domain Eukaryota; kingdom Metazoa; phylum Chordata; class Aves; order Passeriformes; family Notiomystidae; genus Notiomystis; species Notiomystis cincta. The sequence goes on along the minus strand of VZRX01023550.1, from coordinate 191,739 downwards.
GGAATGATTTTCATGCATTCACTGAGCAACAGTAATTATACTCATTTGTCATGGACCCTATTAAATGTGCATCTGAATGAGAGAGAACTGACCAGGAGATACTGCTGGAGCATTTCTTTACTATGGCATCATAAAAAGTAGGAAGAAAGTAAATTAAACAGGACAATATATAGAGTTGGAAGATCTCAGTTTCAGTAAAAAAGCTTGTTTAAATCCCAAATTTCAAATATCAAATTAGAAAGCAGTCAGCAGCTCCTCAGATGCACATGCAGGAAGCAGCAAAACTCAGTGCCCATGCTGGTATAAATAATACCCAAAGTATCTTAGTGCTTCACAATTTTGAGTGTGCTTGGAACATCACTGCTTTTGTTTCTAATTGCAGAGGGAATTCTTCAACATTACAGTGGAAACTCAGGTTTTTATTTTCCTGATTTCCACATCCTGAGCACTCTGTTGTCTGTGCTCTCCTTTTCTCAGAATTTGCATGTAATTTCAACAGGAAATACTGATTTTTACAAGATGGCATGTCCACAAAGGGGATCGAGGTGGGAATTGATGCTAATGCACTTAGCTGAACAAACACATGCAGACTGCAGGAAACAAAGAGAAGAGGGTTTTGCCTCATGCTTATCAGAACTGCAGGCAGATGTGGGCAAACAGGTGCTGTGTTTTGCTCAGTACTTTGTAGGAGAGCAGCAAGTAGAACTAGCCAAGGATTAGCAGAACTAGCTCATGATAATAAGAAGGTGGATCCTTAGAGTGCATCTAGGCAGGGTATGCATCTCTTGATTTTATTTTTTGCTTGTTTTCTAAACTGTTCAAATCCTTTCACTTTTCTCTAGAAAGAAGGAGGAGGCGGGAAAAAAAAAGAATGATTGAAGAAGAGTGGAACCATTGCACTAAGCATTCTGTTCTTGTACTTAATTCTATTCTTTTACTTACAGGAAACAAAAAAACTCCATAGTGCTATCAGTAGACTGTAAAATGTGTAGGTGAGAGGAAGACAGGAAATGGGTTTGAAGTGGAGAATAAACCCCATTTTAGCAGAGTTGAGAAGGGGCATATTCTCTAGTGGTACAATGTGTTCAGTATACATTTTGTTTATCTTAAGGAAGGAGTTCCACTGATGCTTTTGGCACCAAAAGTACTGACCACGGTTTGTGAAGATGTTCCACTAAAGTTGTCTGATTCTTTTATTAAGCAGAGGTAAAATGTGCATTTATGTGAGAAGTTCCTTGAATTCACATAGCTTAAAAATTAAGCCCACTCATAGGATCCCAGTATCCAGATTCCTTAAGGGGGAAGCAAAACATCATTCAAACACCTAACCAGGTAGTTTCTTTTGTTGGCAGGGGGCTTAGATTCCAGCTTGGTTGCAGCTGTTCTTCTGAAACTGATGAAAGAAATCAAGATCAATTATCCATTACAAACCTTTGCAATTGGAATGGAAAACAGTCCTGACTTACTTGCTGCCAGAAAGGTATCTTAAGCATTGCTTTCAGTTTGTTCTGAGCTACTGAATGCTAAACAGTGTATATGAATGGTGCTGTCTTCATTGTATGGCATTAACAGTAACACTGAATATTCATTTATTGCTATGATGTAGAGTTTGCAGTAAATCATTTAGTACAACATTTGCTGCTTAATCTTCCAAAAGAGGCAGCTGGAACCTTACCTGTTTCCTCTTGGATTTGGAAGACTTTTGTGATGGAGTCCCTGTTGTATTGCTGCCAAAAGGATGGTACTTTGGACTTGTCTCATTTCTGCCTCTGGTTTTAGGGTAGATCTCCATGCTATGGTTCCTATACACAGGCATTTGTATAAATGTTAAGTATTGTAAGTTAATTATCAGTTTGCTGAATTAACAGCAAATTAACTGTTAATTAACTGTTTGGCATCTGGTGTGCTATGCAGGCTTTCATGACATTTGTGCTGCTTTTTCTCTTAGGGGCAGATATCTGGAATATTTAGAACCTCTGCAGATTCTGTTCACATTTTAGGCAAACAACTGGATGGTCTGTTGCAATCATGATTGAACACTGTAATTAAAGAGACTGTGTTCTCTCTGCTAAACATACCACTGCAAGTCAAAGGGCTGCTAAGTAGTGTCTTTTCTTGGCTTAATGTCATAATTTTCACTGTAGTAGAAGGGAGCTGCTGCTTTCACTGAATGTGTTTGATTTAAACACAATGTATGCTTATAAAATGTTTTAGCTGAAAAGTGATGCATTGTTTTGACCTTCTGCAAACAGGTGGCAGCACATATAGGCAGTGAACATCATGAAGTAATACTTAATACTGAAGAGGGGATTCAGGCAATAGAGGAAGTTATCTTCTCCTTGGAAACCTATGATATAACAACAATAAGAGCTTCTATTGGTATGATTTTTTTTAATGGCAATCTGGTTTATATCACCCAAATAAAATTTTATGCAAATCCACATGGTCATCTGCTAGATCCCTTAGCTGACAGAGGACCTGGGGGCTGTGTCTCCAAAGTTCTGCTCTCTGGTCTTATCTGTGATACCACATTGAGGCAAAAACAGTTATTTGCAAGTCCCAACTGCAGAAAACAACTGTCAAGAACTGTTCTTGAAGCTTTGAGATAAAAAAAGAGTTACGTGAAGAAGAAATGTTAGATCTGAAGGTCTAAGTTTTCTGCTCTAGTAAGCATGAACCTTGGAGGAAGGGAGAAATTCACAGGTTTTCTGAGGTACTGAATAGGATGGTAGCAAATCATAGTTACCCTTTCCTTGAATAATTTTAATACTAATGGGAAGTGTTTATATTGCCCTTTAGTAACATAGATTTAGTAACACAGGTTATTATAATGTACATTTGATTCTGTGAAGTGAAGGAAGTCACCAGCAGCTTCTAACAAAGCACTGCCAGCCTGATAAGAAGGGAGAATCCCCAATCCAGTGGGACTTTTTATGTATTGCAAGCATTTTACCTAGTTGATCTTGTGTCATCCTAAAATGGTGTAAGAGAGTTATGAAGCCAGATAGGAAACACAGTTTTTGAAACTGAACTCCCTGTGTGGAATTTCCTCCATAAAGATGGGATTTAGCAATGTGAAATAATGAATGCATTTCTTTAAAAATTAAAGCAGACTTTTTTCTGTCCTTTTTTCTTTGTGATTTGCTGCTTAGTGTAAGAAATAATGAACTAGATCCTTTTCATTAGATTTGTAATGTTTTTGTTATAAAAGTGTACCATTCAGAAAGATGCTTTGAACAGAAGGCATAATTCTGTTTTATAAATAATTCTTTACAAATAAATTGCAAAAGGGCTTCATCCAGTTCAACTCAGAGTGGCAGAGGGTTAAACAGCAGCTTCTGCTTTTCTCCAGGGCTAGAAGGTTTCTTCAGCACTGTGCTGGAATTAATCATGCGCCTGATTTCAAATTGAGTCAGAACAACTCCTCTCTGTGTTCCCATGGGAATCCTGTAGTGTTCCCAGGATCATGAGTAGACACATCTTCCTGATATTTTGAGGGCCAAGTGTAAATACATTTGCAGCACCAACTTGGTGTGGTTGTTGGTGGCTTTGAGCAACAATTGAGTTGCTACTTGACGTCAGTTGTTTGCTACAGAAGGAAGTAGTGTAGGAGACAAATTTCTGAAATGCTAAATTTAAAACTACAACTTTATATAGCATCATGTATTTAGAGGTACTTTAATAACTTCAACTTTTCTTTTAAGGTATGTATCTTGTCTCCAAATATATTCGGAAGAAAACAGACAGCGTGGTCATTTTTTCAGGAGAAGGATCAGATGAGCTGACACAAGGATATATATATTTCCATAAGGTAAATGTATTCACTATACAGAATGCCCTTGAGCTGCTTGTTCTGCCTTTCAGCAGAACATCTCTGAGATTTCATGGTGTGATGTTTGAAAGTTGTCATACCTGTATATTTGTTGAGTTTTTCTTCTGGGGTTGCATTAAGTCCAAGGGATTTAATCACCTAAAAAACAGCTTTCCTAATCTTCAGTTCCTGAGACTGTTATTTCTGCTAAGTAGTTTTTGCTGGCTTGTTTGTTTTCAGGCACCATCTCCCGAGGAAGCAGCAGAAGAGAGTGAGAGGCTTCTGAAGGAGCTCTACATGTTTGATGTACTTCGTGCAGACAGAACTACTGCAGCACATGGGTAAATTGTATTCCCTTGGATGCTGAGCACTCATCATTTGAAAGCCAAAGAAGATTAAGCAGGAAAAGCCTGCTGAGGATTTGTATGCCAACATGAAGTTGTAGCCTTAAGGAATTTGAGCAACAGTAAAGCACACTGCCAGATTTAATCTGATCTGTGACTATAGGGCCTACTGTGTTGCCAACTATTTTTTGTCTGGGACTGTACTGGTCTTTACAGAAGCAGTGAATTAGAAATACAAATATTGTTAGGGAGGGAAGGGAAGGGAAACTTGTATTTGACTTGGGATCTTTGGAGATTTAGACAAAGAGAAATCCTGAATCTGATGATCATCAGAACTAAAACAACAAACTGAAAAAAGTATGTGCATTAGTCAGGTAGCTGACTGTAATAAAGAGATATTAGGATACAATCTGTGTACCTGATAACTTAAAGATTCTCCGAATTGAGCACTGTAGAAAATAGTATTGTTTTACTAAACAGAAGCATTTTACTGGAAGAAATACATTAATTAAACCAAGAATAATGTTGGAGAGAGGTCTGTAGATAAGAAAAAGATGGTACCTTTGGCAAAGCACACAGCTTAGCTACTGGGAAGGTTTTGTTGTGTATTGATCCTGCCACTGCCTATCATATGGCATTATAAAACATTATAGTCTTTAATCTGGATAGACCATACACCTAATTTTACAAATTGTTGAATTAATTTCGGGCAGTTGTAAATATGCAAGTGAAATTTCTTCCAAGTAAAAGCAGAAAACCTGGTGTTTATGTGAAAGACAGGGAGTTTGTAAGTAGATGACTTGTTGGATTAATTCAGTATCTTTTCTATTAATTCCCCCTGCTTAGCCTTGAACTGAGAGTCCCATTCTTGGATCATCGATTTACTTCTTATTATTTATCTCTGCCAGCAGAACTGCGAATCCCAAAGGTGTGTAAAGCCAGGGTTGGATCCAGGTGTAAGTTTACAAATTCACTGATACATGTTCTAAGCATGACCAGATTGTTGAATTCGATGGTTAAGTCCTCCACCCTAAGTCAGGCATGCTCTTAAATATTTTACTGAATTGTTGAGCTACTGGGAAGCTTTTTTTGATCAAAATTTCTGAAAAGAAACCGTTCCTAAGTGTTTAAATCAAGATCTTTGCACTACAATTCTTGAGACTCATGACATTGTTTTTTGTTCTGCAAACAGAATGGAATTGAAAAATACCTTTTAAGATTGTCCTTTGAAGATTCCAATTTGCTTCCCAAAGAAATTCTCTGGAGACCCAAAGAAGCTTTCAGTGATGGTATAGCATCAGTAAAGAAATCCTGGTTTTCCATTCTTCAGGATTATATTGATCAACAGGTAGAATACTATTTTTTTTTCCTTTTTCACAAAGGTCTGTTAGATATGGTTGTCAGTGGGAGGCAGCTCACATGCTTAGTTGAGAGAATAAATCTGAGTTTAACAGTTAACTTGAGCTTCCTGGTGGAGTAGTAAGATAAATCTTAATCAGTGTTCTTCTAAATAAATATCTGAGTTGGTTAAAGGCATTTGTGATCCTAGTTACAAAGAAATGCTAGACCCTGCCAGAAATTATTGTGTAAGGAAATGAACATCATTTAAGTGTCTGGATTGCAAATTAGATTGTGTATTGACAAACACGATTTCTGGGTTACAGGCAAAGCAGCTGCTTCAGCTGAAGGCACTTGCATGAACTTACTCTGCAGCTGAGTAACAACATAATGATTTTATAATGTACTTTCTTGTTTGCGTCATCCGTGTTTCAGAGCCATCCCCAGCTAAGCCTTTTTGCTTTTTAAAGCCTCTGCTTGCATTGTTAACAAGTGGAGACTTACAGCATTTTGACTGTACAAAGGATAATCCTCTCTGGAATGCAGAGGTAGTTTAATCATGGAGGGGAAGGAATAACACCCTATTTACACCAGAGCTCTGTTACCTGGAAATACGTGTAGTCAGGCCTGTGGATGGGAGCTGGTCTGTCCTACCACCAACTCTCTGTTCCCTGTTTTCTTTCCCTGTTTCCTCAGGCAAAAAAAGTAGTTGGGTCAGGCAGCAGTGTTGAGCTGCCTGTTCTGGGCCTGTATTGCTGCAGGAGCAGCAAATCTGTTTCACAGAAATGAAAAGTTAGACAGTATGATGGCAGCAGAAACTGCTCATTGAAATGGCTTCAACTGGCGCAACTAGTTATCCCTCCTTTCTCAGCCGACTTAGCAACCTCAGGTGTTTTGCCTCTGCATCCCAGGTCTTCTGTTGCTAAGAGCATGGTTATACAAACAGCCAGCTGTTCTCCAAGCTACCAAAACAACCTGGGAAGCCACTTACATGGCAAAATGACTGCTTTAAGTTTTTCCACTTGTTTCACAACAAAGGAAGGCTAAGAAAGAAGTGTCTGTGACCTTACTAACAAAGGCAGTTGTGACCCAGAGAAATGGGCTTCACATGTCATCTAGAGAAATACCAACAGCACAGGAAATACATTTATATATGCATAAAAATCAAGTGAGCCTCTGACAAAGGTTTGACCTGTCAAACCTGTGCCTCCAGAATAGGCTTTTTTTT
>VZRX01023550.1:97016-185001 GCA_013398075.1 Notiomystis cincta | reverse complement strand
TTTTTTTTTTTTTTTTTTTTTTCAAAGCTGGGCATTTAGTGGTTGGTGAATCCTTGTATGCCTTTAAAAATTAAAGGTATTTGCGGCTTAACTTGAGTTTTGCTTCTCTCTGTAGGTTGATGACCTTTTACTGGAGAAGGCAGCGGAGAAATACCCGTTCAATCCTCCTAAAACAAAAGAAAGTTACTACTACCGCCAGATCTTCGAAAAGCACTACTCAGGGCAGAGCAGCTGGCTGCCCCACTACTGGATGCCGAGATGGGTTAAAGCTACTGATCCTTCTGCACGCACACTGAAACATTACAAGTCGGCTACCCAAGAGTAGACTGTTCAAATAATCCCCCAAAAAAGTGCTGCAAGCGTTCTGTGTGCACTCTGCTTTAAGAAAACCAAACATATTATGCAAACCTAAAGCTTAAATCATCTTTAAGATGTACTTTGACAGTGCTATTGGAAATGAAAGCTTTTTGTTGTTAGTGTACTATTAAAAACTTATGCTGCTGTACCAAAACTTTGTAATTCATGGGGAAATACTTTCTGGACAAGGGACTACTTTATTTGACAGCTCTGTTCCTTATGTAACTTGATTGTATTCATTTTCCTTGAAGTCATTTAATATCTTCTAAGGTGAGCTCTATTTTGAGGACTTGAATCTGGCTGAGGAATGCAAGCTGCTGCTGACCCTCTGAGCAAAGGGGAATTGGACCCTAGCTATCTAGTGATTAGTGTTCCTGGCTGTGTGACTCGGGTGCTCTCTATATTATTCTATTCTGAATGTCCTTCTACACACTCCTGAAAACCTTGGTCTGGTTTTCAAAAAGTATTTAGATATTCATAGCTATGCAGAGATGCTTTCTAGAGTTTGTTGGGATGGTGTTGGGTGTTAATTAAATGAATAGCAATCTTACTTGTTACTGTAAAGCCACCAGTTGGCTGTTCTGTAAATATACCATCAGTCAAAAGGTATTGTGACTGTTATCAAAGAGCAGAATGGATAAGAGAAGCCAAGTTATATCTTTGTTTCCAACTCAAGAACTTCAGTTTTTAAATGTGTTTATTATTCTTGGAAAAACAGTGTTAACTGGCTGATGTGTATCAGTCTGATGGAACTTGAATGAGAAAGTATTTTAAGAAATTTTTCTTTTATTGTGAGAGTTTTCCCACCTATATGATGAAAAGGTCGACTGTGTTGCTGCTGAGCTGCATGTGGCCAACTGTGTGGGTGGACCAAACCTGTTAACTATAGATTGTAGCTGGACAAAGCATTCCTGACAACAGTGGGATCAGATGTCTTGCTTGGAAAAATTGGGAAAAAACTGCTTCAGAAATCACAAGGGCTTCTGATACTCTACTTAAAAAAAAACCTGAATTTTTACCCAAGATAACTTTTTATCAACTTCTTAGTCATGGAGGTTACTTTTGTGAAAGTAATTTAAATGTAAGGGTGGTCAAGGAATACATATGTGTACTGCAGACTGACTTGATTAGCATTGTGCTCTTTATGAAAACAAGTCTCCTTTATTGTCCCTCTTGACTAGGAAACCAAAGCCAATTTTTATTTAAAAGATAAAATATAAGCTGTTCTGATTTAAAACTTCACAAAATGTCTGGTTGTGTGTTTGTTTCTCTACCCTAATCCTGCATTTGAGTCTGTATCCAGAAACTTTACTGAAACCTTTTGGTGGCACCACAGCGCTTGTGAGGAGTGGTCTGTAATGTGTTCCTGCAGCCTTCTTTACTTAAGGGCCATGTGTCTTTTTGGACTTCTTTGAAGCAGTAAAAAATATTTTGAGTCAAGAGAGAAGTGTAGAGTATGTGGTTAGATACTGATCTGTAAAGGTAAAATTTACTTGTCACTGTAAACTAAGTCTGAAATAAGAAAACAGCATTTGCCTGAAGTGACAATAGGCTAAACACATTTTGGGATCACTGCTCAAATGTACTTTCTGCTGCAACATTGCAGCATTCAAGGAAATCTATTTTTTTATTATTATTCCTAATACATTGGAGATTTATATATCAGGGCGATATTCTAGACTGATAATTCAGTTATTTTAGCTTTTTGCTAATCTGCATAGGAAGAATGCAGTGCTTGCTGCCTTGTTAAAGGTCTTGTTGAGTGTAAAACCTGCTCATTCCTCTTCCATGTATGGAATTCTACATCCTTTTCGGTTTCTGTGATCCTATATTTTCTCTTTTCCCCTATAAAATTAAAATTGAGGCAAAAAAAAAGACAAAACAGAAAATTTAAGACAAAAACATCCAGCTACTCTGGGTTCTCTGCTAGCTGCAGCCATGTTTGTAGTTTGTCACAGGAGAGAATGGGATGCAGGTCCAGGGTGCAATGCTGTCTTGTCCAGTTTTACTCCAGCTTTCTTCCTGCTGTGGTGGCCTCTTTATCTCACTCTGTTTCTTTTGGATAAAATTAAGCTGGACTGTTCTGACAGCTTGAGTGTATTGGATTGAGTATTGTGTCAGGTGGGGATGGGGAATTGAGGTGGGTGATCCACATGGGAAAGGCAGAGATGAGCAGTTGCTTGGCTTGCAGGACTGATGAGGGGTAAGGGAGAACCTGTATGGTCCTTGCAAAGTGGCTAAAAGAATGTAGGGGGGTTTAAATTGATTTGGGGTGGTTTTAATTTGAATTGATTAAGTTACTAAATTTTCACAGCAATCTTTCCTCCTTTTGAGGAAGGAGAAATTAACAGTTCCAAAGAGAGCACTGCAGGGTGTGAGACCCAGCAGGTGCTTAAGGTTGCCCAGTGACACCCATGCCCTTCACCTTTTTAATGAAGCTGACGTGCTGGTTTAGCCTCCTGTTGGCTGCTTGTGTGGAGCCTCGCTGTGCCACATCCCAGTGTCCCTGGCTGTGGCTCTCTAGAGAAGCTCCCCAGTACAAACCAGCAGGTAAGAGCCAGGGAACACTGGGCTGGACTTTAGGGACCCTTTGTCCATTGGTCAGAGTCATTTTATGTGGTATGGTTTGAAATTACGTAAAATTTCTTAAACTGTGTTTAAAATCACAGTAGAGTGTAAAAGCAGCCTATTCTAATTAGAGTGTTTGGAGGAGTGGACCTACTTTGTTCTGATACAGACCTAATTTCTGGTTCCCATTAACAGAAGATGTGGAGGGAGGATTTGGTACAAGGTAGGCCTGTGTTTGAGCTGGCTATTGAACAGTCTCTCCAAAGGAGAGAGTGGCTGAATTGTGGGAGAGGCTGCTTATTTCTGCAGTGAGTTACACTGTGTGTTTCTCAGTGCCTTTCCATGGGGTGGCCAAAGCACACACATCACCTGCACCATCCTGTCACTGTTCCTCATTTTGGGACTCTGGGGCCTGTTGCTTTTTGTTTATTTGTCCACATAGACATTGTGGTTGATGGAAAGGCTGCAGTTAGGAAAGTCGTAGTTTTGTGTGAGCCTGTCTCTGGATGCAGGTAGTGCACGGAATTGTAATTAATTTAATAATTTCAATTTATTTTAGTTTAAAAGAGTAATTTTATTTTTTTTAATTTACAAAACTTGTTCCCAAAAAAGGGGCAAAGAAAAATGAAGCAGAGAGGCACTCTCTGCTGCTGTGCTACCCTGCAAGTTGGCAGGGGTAGTAGCTGGGGAAGGTAGCACATTAACAGCTGTTTTCTAAGACCCGTTTGTGGTATTTCAGCCACCCCTCTCTAGTGCCACTTTCCATGTTTTTGTTGCCTGGAAACTCTTTCAGTAAGAGAAAACCAGCTGGGCTAGCTTTTGCAGCACTATGCTCAAGCTTGGATCTTTCAATCATCCCATAGTCCAGAAGATGCTGACCACCCACCCTGGAGTCCGCCCGACTTTGCGTTTCTCCCATGCAAGCGGGTCGGGGCTGACCCCGCCCCTTGTCCTGTGTCCCGGGAAGCCAACGGGCAGCCGCGTTTCCTCCAGCATGACACAAAGAGTCTGTCAGAATTCGAATTCGGATCGAGAAGTTGCTTCCGGGACGATTTCCTAATTTTTTTTCTAAATTTTCTTTTTCTGGCCGGCAGATGGCAGCTGCTGGTTAGCGAGTCTGCGAATGAGCTCCTCATCCCTGAGGAAGATGCTCTCCATCCTGCTCTCTTCCTGCTTTTAGTGTCTTCCTTCACGAACGATTGCCACTGGGATTTGTGTGTGAGCCTCTGGAATTTAGTAAGTACTTGATTAGAATAAGGATAAAGCCAAGTATAAAATAAACCACTTTCAAATTATCTTGCTCAATAGATGTGCAGAGCTCAAGCTGGTGTGGCAGGTAAGGTGGCAGCTAACAGTTGAATTGCATTAGTATTGAAGGCATTCAATATTCAATTTAGAGGTAATTCAAAACTAGTTATATTAAAAATCAGTAATGTGAGTTGGAACAGGTATAAAATATCAGTTCTAGGGAAGACAGAAGATGACAATACCAGACTAGGGAATAAGCAATGTTAAATTTACCTCTGAAGTTGTTAGGGGGTTTCGTTTTTCCTTTTTTTCTTTGTGATTAATGTATAGATCACAGGATTTCAGATAGTCATACAAAGACTCAAGAAAAACTTGAGTTCAAAGGGACCATAAAGATGATCTAGTTCCAACCTCCCTGCTGTGGGCAGGGGTACCTTTCAGTAGACAAGATTGTTCAAAGTCCCATCCAACCTGGCCTTCAACCCTATCAGGCATGGGACATCCACAGCTTCTCTGGACAACCTGTTCCAGTGTCTCACCACCCTCACAGTGAAGAATTTCTTCATTATAGCTAATCTAAATCTACTGTCTTTCGGTTTAAAGCCCATATCCCTTGTTCTATCACTAAATATCCTTGTAAAACATGCCCCTTCAGCACTCTTGTAGTCTCCCTCTGGGTGCTGGAAGGTGCTATAAGGTGTCCCCAGAGCCTTCTCTTCTCCAGGCTGAACAGCCCCACATGTCTGTCTTCATGGAGAGGTACTCCCACCCTCTGATTGTCTTCATGGCATCCTCTGGACTCGCTCCAAGTGCTCCATGTCTTTCCTGTGCTGAGGCCCCCAGAGCTGGGTGCAGCATTCCAGGTGGGCTTTTGCCAGAGTGGAGCAGAGGGGCAGAATCCCCTCCCTTGATCTGCTGGCCACACCTCTTTCAGTGCAGCCCAGGAAACTGTCAAATTCTGGGCTCTGCACACACACTGCTGGCTCATGTTGAGCTGCTTGTCCACCAGCACCCCAAATCCTTCCCCTTGGGGCTGCTCTCCATCCATTCTCCACCCAGCCTATATTTATGCTTGAGACTCCTCTGACCCAGGTGTGAGGCCTTGCCCTTGGCCCAGTTAAACTTCACAAACTCACCTCTCAAGGCTACTAGGAAGTTTTACAGGTGCACTTCAGAAAGGCTTAGGTGCTTTTTTTCTCAAAAGTATTATTTTAAAAATACATATGCATTATAAAATTAAGTACATCATATAAACTTGGAAAGGCTTCCTGTTTATGTAAATGGTCAATCCAGTTGTATTATGAACTCTGTGACAATGAATTGTGTACACCTGAGCATCTAGACTTGAGCCCTATTAGGAAAAACATCCCCCCAGTGACCATTGGTGGTGTAATGGTAGTGTGGAAACACAGCCTTTTGCCTGCTCCAGACATGCTCTGAGAGGTCTTCTGCCTTTTTTTTTTTTGTTTGTTTGTTTGTTTGTTTTGTGGTAGAGGGTGCTTAACTGATGAATTTTCATCAAGGAGAAGATAGAGTAATTGAGTCCAAAATAGTCCTTTAGAAAATTATAATAGTGAGTACATAAAATTATTTGAACTGACCTCAATTCCCAAACTCTAATCATCTTGCAGAGGCCAAGAGGAAAGTCAGATTGTTCTGGTTGCAAAACCAGCCTCCATTTTTGCTGCTATCAAGGATAGAAGTAGTTGTCTATATTAATAAACTGTATTACTTAATATCTCTCACCACTGCTTTTGAAGACTGCCTTTAACACCTGGGGCAAAATGTATATTAATACAAATTACTTTTGATTAAAACCATTATTATTTTAGCACAAAAAGGAAGGGGGTGGTAGAAAGGAACGTTCTCTTTTTAAATATTTAAATACTCATTATACCAAAGTGATACAAATTACTGGCTGACTGACAACTTGCTAATAATAGCTTAAAAATGCAAATAGAGCTATTATCCCAATTGACACTAATTGGAACTCCTTTGGCAGCCTGGGAGGGCAGGACAGGAAGGTTTGATTGTTTCCTCGAGCTGGAATTGGGCTGGTGAGGAAGTGTGGGGAAGAGGTGCTGTGTGGATAAACAGGTTCCCATCTGCAGACATCAGAATTCATTATGCTGTATTTCAAGAAACTGCTCTGAAGTGCTGTCTTGTGCCCACGTGCAATTTTGGTGAGGTTTGTGGTGCACAGGGCTGGTCTCACTCACAGTGCAGTGCAGGCTTTGCCCGGGCTGAGCTAGCACTGAGCTGTAAATGTTCATGTCTCAAAACAGCCATGGTGCCTTCCAGGTATCATGAAAACTCACTGGTTTAGAATTCACTGAATTATCATTTTTTTAAAATGCAGTCTTAGAGTAACTCCACCGTTGTATATATTCCTTCAATTATTCCTTTAATTATTGTGTACCTTCTCCAAGCAAGGTTTGCTTCCAGAGTGTGTTGCTTGAATTTTAATGCTTTGGTACACAGAAACACAATGTGGCTATTGTTGTCTGAGTGTTTTAACAGTGAAAATCAAAGCATTTCTATGTGCCAAAATTGAACATCTGTGATTGAAGGTGTTCTGTTACTCAGCTAGGTGTTTTCAATGCTAACTAGTTCATGAAAATAGAATGTTGAAGGTGTATTAACATGTATTGGTGCTGAGGCACTCCAGCTCTGACTGAGAATGTAAGGCATGATTTATGCAGCTCTTTAGGTGCTTCACCCTCTCTTGCCTTCAGGTGGTGTCTCCATTGTTATACACGTCCAACTCACGATTTTAAGGGTCTTTCCCACCCTAAATGCTTTTGTGATACCTTGATGCAGGTGTATCCTTTAACCCTTGTACAGCTATGCTGCTGAAATAAAAATGTAGGAAATGGTTAAGATAGGAAAAAAACAGAAAAGGCACTTCCTCTCTCCCCAGATATTTTCTTAGCATTTAACATCATTCTTTACAATTTGTGAAGTCCCTTTGCACTTAGGTAGCACATTGCAGAAGTGGCTGGTTAGGTACATGGTGTGCATCGCGTTTCTGGGTCAGCCACTGTTGTTACTTGTGGCCACCTCACCAGGCTTCTGGGAGAGCGTGAAGCACCATGACAGATCAAGTGTTTTGTTGTCTAACACACTGTTCACATTTCATTTCTTCCATATGCAGTAAGTGGTAGCATTGTTTAATTTGGAGATGGATGTAGAAAACAAGAGGTGATGCTTTTTGCACACGCTCTGTGTACCTCTTTAAAAAGGAGTTTCTGAGCTGGTTTATTCTGACAGAAATCAGATTTCTATTAGGAATGGAGCAGTGGTAATTTTTAATAAATATCATAATGAATTTCACACAGCCTCTCCAGCTGACAAATGTTTCAGTCTCTATCAAAAGTATTAAAAGGATAATGCACAGAGTGGGTTTTTTTCTTCCCTGAAAGATGCTAGTTCAAGGATATTTGTTCATTTCCTAACATCAAAAACAAAAATTAAAAAAATTACTACCCTTTTAGTAACAAGTAATTTCTATAAAGGGAGTGAGCTCTTTTGAAGATGACATGAGGACATGCAGCTGTATCCAGCACTGCAGGTGGCTGTATCCTGACACAGTACAGCTCCAGCAAAGGAGCCACTGTGTGCCCTTGTCCTGTCACTCTGAGATGTTTGTCAATGCAGTAATATTATGGCTAAGGGAACTGCTTGGGCTCATCAGAAGAGCATTTGGTCATTACCAAAGTTTGCACTGGGACTTGCTTTGTATCTCTAATGATAAAGCAGTCAGCTGTAATTTAAGAGACAGATTTTAAGATACAAACTTTGCATTTAAATAATGGCTGTTGGTAGCCCTGAAGGCTGGTATGCTCTGAATAAACAGCATTTTAAAGACTCACTTTAATAATTTTGAAAAACCCTCTTGATGTTTTCCTGCTCTAGCTCATTATGACTAGAGGCTGGGCTCCTGCAAGATACCTATGCCCAGACACTTCCAGATCCTTCCTTTTCTTTTGGCTAGGACCATGCTGAAAAATACCAGTCTCCTGGCATGAACAGAGCAAGGACTTGCTTGTGGCATCAGAATCAAGAGCTGCACAGCCTGAGCTCCCCAGGTGAAGTGAGGTGTGGGGAGTCAGACCCCCCCTCCCAGCTCCCCAGTTCATGGGCAGGGTCTGTGAGCAATGGCTCTGCCTTTGGCTTGCCAGGTCAAGTTTGGCTGCATCTGCACCATGGACAGCCAGTGTCCATGCAACAGCAGAGAGAGGGAGGTGATGGAGAGAGCTGCTCTGTGTCACTCTTGGGCAAGACAAGCTTCTGAGAGCTTGGCTTCAGCATCCCTGCCTGGGTGGAGGGGAGTGCCTGTGTGTAAGGGAGACAGTGCCTACCAAAAGAGCAGCCACATGTCACAGTGCAGATGGTTGATGTATTTCTGGGGGAAAAAGGGAGCAAAAAAGGGTGCTAAGCATGTTGGAGGTGGGCTGTGATGTCAAGCTGCCTGTAGCATCCCCAGAGGGGACAATTATCAGCATTACCGTGGGTTTACTCTTCATGCTGATTTCCTAGAAAGATTTTCATTGCTTTATTTAAAACTTGCTTGCATTTTGGTGACAGATGCCCTTGCTGCAGTGTTATTGATTAGCTTATGCAACCTGATGGATGTCAGAACTGTTGCCACCAAAAAGAGCTCTGTCTGTGTCACAGTTGTGGCTTGGCTGTTGTGGGGACAGTGAGGGAGTTAGTGAAAGCCTCTCCAAAGCCTGCAGTGGAGCTGGAGAGTGGGCACTGCCCAGAGATTCAAGGCATGAATGGCCTGGGGCTGCAAGCAATGCTGTCCAACACATAGAACTGTTTAAAAGCTGATGGAGCCCTAAAAGAGATATTAAAGACCACAGAAATTATTTCAAACTCCCTTTGAAGTGCCCAATAGTCTATAGACAATATTGCTGAAGACTAAAGGCAGATAAAAGACATAATTCCTCTTTGTGTGTCCAGGATCCCAGGATGTCTCTGAGGACAAATATTGTTGTGAGGAGATGTTGGGAGTGTGTCTATGGTAGGGACAGGCAGCTGGGCTGGATGCCTGCAGATGTGTGCAATTCATGCACCTCCACATCTGCCCAGGACCTGCTGGGCAGGCACAGCCCCACAGCCCAGGTGTGACACAGCCTGGCTGAGCTAGCACTGACATGTGAGCAGGGCTCCTTTTTCCTGCCAGCACCAAAATGTGATGAGGGGTTTTTTTGTATTGTTGTTAGAGTCAGTTGGGACATTTCAGACTATGCCTTTTGGTGTGTTTGCTTTATTTCTAGCTTGGAATATATGTCTATACAAACATATAAATCAATGCCAATTTGAAACTTATTGTTCAAAACCCAAATTAGTACAAAACTCTCATTATTGTGCCACTAGAAATAAAAATGCCAGATGTTTCAAATGCCAGATTAAAACCACTCAACAGACTGACATGTAAAAGACTATTTTGAAGAAAGAGCCTTTCCTTCTAGAGTGCATTGTCGTAATGCCATTGGCACTTTTGAGGGAAGGGATGCCACCCCAAAGAACTTTGGCAGGTGTGAGGAGTGAACTTATGTGAATTTCATGAGATTCAGCAAGGCCAAGTGTAAGGTCCCACCACACCAGGGTCAGGGCAATCCCAAGAACAAATTCAGGCTGGGCAGGAAGTGGATTGAGAGCAGCCCTGAGGAAAAGGACTTGGGGCTCTTTGTGGATGAACAACTCAACATGACCCAGCTCACAGCCCAGAAAGACAAACCACATCCTGGGCTCCATCAAAGCAGTGAGGGCTGCAGGGAGAGGGAGGTGATCCTGTCCTACTCTGCTTTGATGGGACCCCACCTAGAGTGCTGCATCCAGCTCTGGCTTCCCCAGCACAGGAAGAACATGGATCTGTTGGAGCAACTGGAGAGGATGGGCATGAAGATGATCAGATATTTAAATTGAAAGAGGGTAGACTTAGATTGGTTTTAAGGAAGGAATTCTTTACAATGAGGGTGGTGAGACTCTGCAACAGGTTGCCCAGAGAAATTTGGGATATCCCATTCCTGGAAGTGTTCAGTGGCAATTTGGTTGGAGCTCGGAGCAACCTGGTCTAGTGAAATGTGTCCCAGTCCATGGCAGGGGTTGCACTAGATGATCTTTAAAGGTGCTTTCCAACTCAAACCATTCTATGTTTATTCTAGAAAATTCAGTCCTATCTGTTTACTGGGTGCTGTAATTTAGTACCTGTGTTGTCTTTCAAACACTTAAAGCCCACTGCCTGTTTGTAGGCTTTGCAGTGGTTTCTTCTGCAGGGAGTGAATGATGGGGCTTTTTCTTTCCTCTCTGTATCTCACAATTCAGCACATATGAACTGTGAGCTCTGCAAGCACCAGGGCCTTCCATCAGGCAAGGGTAAGAGCATTTCAAAGTTTTCCTTTCTTTTTACCCTTCACAGAGCATTATTCAACATGAATTCTACAGTCCTTTTGCTGAGCTGCTAGTCCAGCAGCCAGCTTCTCCTCCTCACTGAGCTCAGTGGGAGATCATAAAGAAGTTTATCAGTCTGAAAATTAGCCCTGGAAAGACAAAGAGCTGCCAGAGTGCCAGTACAACCCCTGTGGCTCACATCAGTGTGGTCCCTGCCACAAGTCACCTCAGTTTTCTCACCATGTAACCTCCCCTCCATTGCTAGATCTGGCTTGTACCCAGCTGAAAGTGGGATCTGTTTAAGCATGGGCAGGCTGACGTGCTGCTTTCTAAGCTAACCAGCAGGAGTGAGGAGGTGGTCATGATGATGCATCAGGTAACCTCAAAAATGGAGGTTTACAAGTTAATTTCCAAAACGGAAAACAACAAGCAGTGAATCCCTTTGTATTACTTATTTTTAAATTTAGTTTGTATGCACTGACTGTTTTCATTGGTGATTGACCTGTAATGAAAGTTTGCATCAGAGCAGTAGAGCTTGTAGCAGGGGGAAAGAAGATAGAACTCCAGATGCCTTGGCATCTGATGAGATGGATGTAGCATTTCAGGACTATCCTGGATATATAGCAATTGGATATTTTAATTAAAAAGATTATTACACTCACTTTTTTCTTTTATATTGCATGGATTCATGCCAACAGGTGCTTTTATTGTGAATCTGAGGGATAGAATTTAGTAAGAGCTTGGCTTTCAAGTAATAAACCTACAATATTGGATTAATGCCACAGCAAATTATTCCCTTTGGAGCTGGGGAATGCATCATGCTCTTTCCATTCAGTCAACATGCTTCATTATTTCCATCAGGTTTGGAAGGGATGGCACCTTGTGTGACCTGGAGCAATCCCAGGAACTCCTCTCTCCAGTAACAAATCCCTCAAACATTCACCAAACACACACGAGGAGGCTCACAGCCTCCCTGCAAAAGGAGAACATTAATTTAATATTACTTTCCAGCCTCAGATCACTGTTGCTTGGATCCAAATCTCATTCCAGACCAACGTGGGAAATAACTCCATCACTATCACCAAAGGAAGTATGTTGCAAAAGCCCCAGAGTAGGTTTTATTTAAAATGTTACTATCATAAAATTCCAGACTAAGAAATTAAGACCTTGGATTCTCATTCAGACATTACCCATCCCCCTTTTCAAAATATATTGATACATAATCACAGAACATAAAACATGCTGCAATGATACAAATATATTTTTTGATACAGAAATTACAGTACATTATAAACCATGAAAACAAATTGAGGCACTAGACTGAACATCAGTTCTGTTCTGCACTAGCTGTGAAGCTGATAGACTAGCTTTCAATGAACAAAAGAATACTTGCTTGTTTGGTAAACATAACTTTACAGGTCATATCAAACAATGTGCTTTGTTGTGAGACATCACCAGGGTTGCTGGTCCTTTCAGAACCACAGCACACCTACACAACACGTGTCACTGCCACAATATGAAAAATAATAACTTTATTGAATGTACAACTCAGAAAAACCAAACCCCTTCAGTTATTAAATAAATAGTTATTTCATACAGTGGTTAGTTTATATTACACTGCATTGGCCATCAGAACAAATGAAGTTTAATAAATAACGCACGGGAATGTCTCATTTACGCCTCCGTTCGTAGTTCTGTGCTATGCTCCCCTCGGAGGACCCTGCAAAAATTGAAGCAGATTGAAGCACGAGGTACAGCCTTGCAGAAACCCCAGCAAGCTCGAGAAGTGTCAGAGACCTGCAGTCAGCTGGCCCCACCAGGCCCCAGAGGTGTGTTTGGAACAGAGACCAGGGCTCCTAGCCCACCCCTGAGCTGCTCTGATTCGGTTTTACCTCTCAGACTACACTGTCCTCCAGGAGGCTGAAAGTCTGAGCAGTGTTTTCTGCCCCTCATCTGCTGAGCTGCTTGAAGCACCATTAACTCAGAGCCCCTTTACCTCTCAGTAATCCATCTAATGGATGGGACCTGAGCATTCAGGTCAATTTGTGATGGAGGCTCTCTGCACAGACCTATCCACCTTCATTCCTGCCCAGTCAGCTCTTTGCCAGCTCTTTGAAACCCTTCTGTACACAAGCCCTGCACACAGGGATAATTTTACTATATGCTGTGGCAGGAGCCAAGCTCCTCAGACGTACTCAGACTACCATGCTGACAAGCTGCAGGCTAAAATAGTCTGAACTAACATATTTTATGCTTAGTAGTGGTAGATTTCTCCTTCTTGCTCTTTTAAAATGAGAGCAAAACCCAGAGAGCCCTTCTTGAGCAAGACTGTCCTCAAACCAGAGACTGAGACATCAGCATCCCCTCACTCTGCTCTGGCACTTGAGCTGTGAATCAGCAGCCCTCACACCCAGAGGGAGAGTGAACTCCTGCCCGTTTTAGGGAGCTCAGGGCTTTTCACAGAGGAAAACCACAGCATGGGGTAAAGCTCCTGCCCAGTGAAATATCTTCCAAATGAGAGACATGAGGGTAGTCCTAACACTTGCTTATTCCTGATCTTGCTTTGATTCACAGCCCTTAGGACCTATCTTCTCCTCTAGAGGAGCAGAAGAAACTTCTTGCCATTTCCCCTTCAAGGCATCAGGCTGAAAAGCTGTGCATTCTAGTTTTACCTGTCAGACAGGTCTTACATAGCCCAACAGAGTAAAACCATTATTCCCTTTTGTTAGAAATACCACATAACAGTATCCTGACTATACCAGCAATTTTGAAATTAGGGCAATAAAATCATCTCATTTTTTTAAAATAATTTTCTGTATTTTACATTCTCATATTAATGTAAATGTAATCCCAGTGGAAACCAAACCAAATTTATTACTTACAGGCTATTTACTTTTGTGATAGCAGACATATTTACAGGTATTATGCATTTAATAGCTATTGCCACTGCAGAAAATTGTACAAAATTATTCATGATATGTAGCAATTTGCAAAATAATGCAGAGAGCAATATTACTAGTCTTGAAGGGGGTTTAATTGAAAATAAAAGTTACTGACAACCATAATTGCAGAATATAGATCACAGTATGTATCCACATAATATAAAGGTGTCAGCTAGTAATTTAACTTCTATCATCCATTTAACAAAACAGTGAGAACTATTTCAGAGACATGAAATACATATTAGGTTTTTTTATTTTTTTAATTCTTATCCTAGAGAATCAACTGAAACTTTATGGTTCACAGTGAGGGATTTCCTCAGCACAGCTCTATAGAACAGGGAAGGAAGTTATAGCTATGGGAAGTCTCCAGTTTCCCACAGGGCTTCTGCACACAAGGGGAGAGGAGGATTCTGCCCTGTAGGGATGCTATGGGAAAATAAGTTCACAGTATCCATTCAAAGTATAAAATGCTTTAGGTGAAGTGAAAAGCTGGAAGAGACTGTGAATGTTTAACAGCTTGACCTGCAGAAAGAGGTGGTATTAATGGCAGAGCTCTGTTCTTTCACCTTCTACTCCAAGTATTAGGAATAAGGATCTCCAGAGAAGATTTCCCTTTACCCTGAGGTAAATTTGGATTTGGATTTAGACCACAAGTTAAATGACCCTTGCATTTTCAGCCTCCAAATTTTTCTTGATATGTCAGTAAAATTTAGGTTTTTTTTTTCTTTTATTAGCACTTTGGGGACTAGCAGAACATGTAAGGACAGGGCAGTAATGAACATGCCCTGGGGAATTCTACCTGAGCTCACCTGCAGCTCAGACCAGCCTGGTCATTTCAAGCATTGAAGTGAAGTGAACTCTGAAATATCTTGAGTAACAAAGAAAAAAAATCCTGATTCTTTTTCAGAGAATTCTGGATCTATACTACATAAAGACTGCTTCTTCCATCTGCTGGGAGAGGACAAAGAAGCAATAAGAGGCTGTATGTCACCAAGTATCAGATTCAGTCAAATACATACCAGAATTTAAAGATCTTTTGCCCATAAGTCCAACAAAGGAGTCTGTTTTATGCCCTGAAAAAATATATTTAGGGGTGTTTTAATACATTTTAACTAGGCAGGCTTTTAAAATTACAGGTTCTTGCAAGGAAAGAAGACAGGCTCCAAAACTGTTTCTCTCACAGACCAGTTGTTCACATCACTCTCAGACAACAGAGAACAAACAGCAGTCTGAATAATCAGACTAAACAGGATAGACCAAGGCACAGGCCAGTTAGTGGGCATCTTCTCATTAGCTTAGATAGACCTTTGGGGGTTTTTTAAAGTGAAATGGAAAAACAGTGGCCACTAACAGATTCTTATTTCTATCCCAGTACAGTTCCTATAGATCTGAGCAGATGCACAAGAAGGCAGTGTCTTGGTATAGCCTGCATCTGTGTGATGCATCTCTTCTGCCTGTTGTTGTTTTGTTTCTGTAATGTAGAAGAAATCCTCCTTCCAGTAAGATGGAGCCCTGACTGGAGAGGAAACCAGTGGGACTCCATGTCTGGACATGTCTAAGCTAGACAGTCTGGCTCTATTTTTGGAATATTTATAAGTTCAGGTATTACCTCCCTGTCCCATTAGTACTTCTCAAGATGCTGGGAGTGCAGAGGAAAAATTACTCCAAGTTCAGGCCTACAGTACAAATCAGGTTACAGTAGTAGCTGTAGTTTCAGATAAGGAATGAAAATGAACCGTTCTTCTTTACCTAAACTGGCTTTCGAGACAAACGTAGAAGTTTCTCTTTGGAAAGAATTTTGCTTGGTGAATTCATACACAAAGCAAGATGCTCAGACCACACATGTATTAATTCAAGGTGAAGCAGTTTCAGAAAACTATGATTTTTTACTTTAGTCAGCAGGTAATTTGGCCTGAGTTTTGTATCAGACTCTTTATTTGGCCTTCCAATACATGACCCTAGAGAAAGCATCTTGCAGATAATAGAACACTGGGAGAGTTGTTGACCTCTGTGGACAGAGGAGGTATTTATACTCAATAAAAATCTTCCAGTTTCTATTTAAACATCATGAGATAATTTCAGAAAATTAAAACTACCACTGTGCAGAGCAAGGTAACACCCCCGTGCTTGGTGTTACACAGAAGCAGAGCAAAGCACACTCATTAATGGGGCAAGATATGGTTCTTCATATCAGCACATCATCAATCAGCCCCTGCTGTGGGCAGGGGTCTGGTTCCCAGCCAGACAATGCCGAGAGCACAGATACAGCATCTCGCATGTGAGGACACAGGCACTCCCATGGAAGCTTTCTTGGGGACTTGGGAATTCATTATTCTGATTTTCCAGATTTTGCCATCTTAATTGCTCCTCTCAGAGTCTGGCAGTAAGCCTGCCTTGCCAATGAGAAAGGCTTACAGAATCCCCCCCTTGGGAAATAAGCGAGAGCTGCAACATCCGCACATTAATATGGATTGAAATCTCAAAGCTTGCAGCAGCTCAGATGAAATACAGGCTCACAGTAGCACTGAAGGGGAGGTTTCAATTCTTTAACAGATCATTTCTCCACCAGCAGTGCTGCCAGTCCCCAGCTGAAACCAGTCACCTTCTAAATAATCCTGTCAAATACACTATTCTCTAATTGAGTATCTTCTAATAATTACTTAAAATATTTGGGTTTTAACTTACTTTTGTGAGAGATCTGGCCATATCCTGATTGGAAGGGGAAAAGAAAGAGAAAAAAGAAAAAAAGAGTTGTTAAAAAAGGATTGGCATATACATATGATGCTACTGCAATGCTTTGAAAAATCAAATACAAGATCTAACCTACGCATATTCTACTTAAGGGAAATTAAGGTGATGGTTTACAACTGCATTTCTCTTTGAAAAGGCTAAAACCACTTGTTTCAGCTTAACCCACACAATTTAGATTAGTTTAGCTCAAATTTCTTAGATCAATTCTTAGTTCAGTGAACATGTAGAAAACATGACAATTATTGTATACTCAACCAATTTCTACACTTTAGTGGTACAGTGGCACATATGCTGACCTGTGAATTATCATGCTGTTCCTTACTGGGATTTACCTGCTGTAACAGGTGTACACTTAAGACTTTAAAGCCTTCTCTTTTCCAATCGGTGAGTTTCTCTCGTATAAAACTTAGAAGAAACTACAACAACAACAACAAGCCTAAACCCAAAGTACCCCCATGGCAGCTTATGAGGCCGATGTAACACATTAAACCCGAGCGATAAAGTTTGGGCAGGCGCTGGGAGAAGAGGCGCGGGCAGCAGGCAGCCCCCCGCCCCGCTCACCGGCATCCCTCTTGCCCATGAGGCCGAAGAACTGCTGGGGCCGGGGTCTCCGGGCCATCCTCTGCAGGAAGTGCTCCAGGGGCAGCGGCAGCTCCTCCTGCGGGGCGACAGCGGGCGGCGCTCAGGGCGGACCCCCGCACGCAGTCCCGCCCGGGCAGCGCCCGGCACGGAGCTCCCGCCTCCGAACCGCTCGCTCCCCCATCCCGCGGGGCCGGACACCCCCATCACCTTCGCCTGGTCACTGTCGGACCAGTCGGACCAGTAGCTGAGGTCGTCGGTGGTTCCCATCTCCTCGCCCAGCGCCCGCGCCGAGGCCAGGAGGAGCACGGCGAAAGCCAGCGGGAGCCTCATCGCCGCCTCGACGTCCTGCGGGGGCAGAGGTTGGAGCCCTGGCAGCCGAGGGCGGGCGGGCGCGCACAGCCCTGCCCACGCTCGCACACGGCGCCCCGGGGCACACCTGCGACACGCACAGCCCCAGCGAGCCGAGTTACACCGGCACCGCCGGCCCCACTGCTCCTGACCCCTCTGCGTGCACACCCCACTCGTGTTGGGCAGGCACACAGCTCCGTGTGCCCCTCAGCGCACACACACAGCCAGCGCTGCCCCTCCGCACGCGTACACACAGGGGGAGACGTAAACACACCCTCACACGTCTGTGTGCATCTAGGGATGCGCACCTGGGTCCCAAATATACACAGGTACATCTCCCTCATGCACACATCCAGGTACACACGCACCCACTTACAAACTCATACAAAGAGCTACACACCTGAAATGCCCACATCCACGTAGGGACGCAGCTGTCCACGCACACACAAACGCAGGGGACACGTGTCCAGATGTGCACCCTCATCCCTTCGCACATCCAGACAGGCACATAAGGACAGGCACGACAAACATGCTGGCACATCCAGAGGCACACACAAGCACGAACAGGCACCCCCCCATAGCGGCACACACATATAGACCGGGACAAAGAAGTACCCACGCACACCACAGGGCAAGCGGACCCCCTCGCACACAGCCACGGCCGGCCGGGCTCCCGCAGCGCACGCACCGTCTGCAGCGGGGAGGGCGGGCGCTGCTCTCCGAGCGCATTGGCCGGCCGCGGCAGCGCTCCCCACTTTATATACCTGGAGACGGGGAGGGCCGAGGCAGCCTCATTTGCCTAAATGCAATTACCCCCGGTTTTATCGTCCCAGCCCCGTGACAGCCCCCGCCCCGGCGAGCAGCTCCCGCCCCCCGCTCCCGCGGCGCCTCCCGGCTNGAACCGTCCGCAGCGAAGGCGCGTCCCGGCGGACGGACGCGGGGTGAGGGTGTGGATGCGGGATGCGGGATGCGGATGTAAGGGTGCAGATGCCGCTTTTCCCTTCTGCCACCACCCCCCAGGGCACAGAGAGTTGCTCTCCCCTGCGAGCGGCGCCGGCGGGAGGGAGAGCAGCGGGAAGCGGGCAGCGAGTCCCGGCGGGCCGGCAGAAGTGCAGCCTCCCGTGCCCGGGCCAGTTCCTTCCCCCGGCTCTGTCTCCCCCGTGCCGCTGCTCAGGTAGCCCCAGCACACCAAAAGGGACCACAAGTGAGGGATGCACGAAGCTGGGGAGGGCCTGAGCGGGTGGGTGCCGGGTTTGGGGCGCCGGGCACCGGGTCTGGGGTGTGTGTGTGTGCCTGCGGAGGGGCAGCGGGCCGGCACCGCTGGGCTGGTCGCTGGAACAGGCCAACAGACGCCTGTAACTGGAAAGAGTTCTGAGCCAGGCTCTCTAGCAGCACATCCCTGCCTCCATCCTTCCCCTAGGACGGCTCTGCGCTGCTGCTGGCATTCGGCTCAGATAATTGTTTAGGTTATTATCTGTTTCAGGGTTTGCTCTGTCTTATTTCTCCAAGGTCAGCTGTGTAAGAAGCTTCTCAGTTCACCTTGGTAGTACCTCAGCCCCTGTGTCATAAGCCTAAATCAGGATTTTATAAGCCTAAATCAGAGTTTATCGGGAGTTAACAATGTTTCTTTTGATAAAGAACGGAGTGCTCAGGAGCTCCTTGGTACCAGCACTCTGCTTGCTCCAGGATGATACCTGGAGGTGAGGTTGGTTAAGTACTATTAAGATTACAGTGTTAAACCTCCTCTCCAAAGACTGTTCTTTGGCATATTAATTGTGGATCCAAGGGAGACTCAGAACCTTCTCTAAATAAAGGCCTGATTAATATCAGGCCTCTCAGTTAACCAGAAATGCTCCTCAGAACCAAAGGGCTCCCCAAAACACAATCAAGCACAAGACTTTTCCAGGTTCTGAGGGTGTCTACATTTTGTCTATAGACTGCACTTTAATAAGATAGATTTTAACCCAGTGAGCTGAGGGTCACTCTGGTCAACATGGGCTGCTTGAGAGTGTGGCTGAGCAAAAGAGTGGTTTGGAGAAGCCCAGCAAGAGACACCTTGCAGCCCAAGCACCTGCAGTGGGCATCTCTGTTGAGACCTCCAGTGTGGGTGGTGAGAATGTTCCTCCTTCTGACTATCAACAAGCTGGCAAAAACTACAATGTTCATCAGCTCTGGAAACCCAAACCATCAGATTTTCATGCTGCAGCATTCCCTTTGATGTGTGAACTTTGAAGCCTCTTGAAGAAAAATTGTTTTCTTGTTGTTTTGTTTATTATATTGTTTCTGTTTACTGGTCAGGTATATCAAACCAGGCTTGCCAATCCTACAAACGTTCCTGAAGCTCGTGTCTCTCAGAAATCCTGAG
Organism: Notiomystis cincta; assembly: GCA_013398075.1. Classification (NCBI taxonomy): domain Eukaryota; kingdom Metazoa; phylum Chordata; class Aves; order Passeriformes; family Notiomystidae; genus Notiomystis; species Notiomystis cincta. Next base: position 165,438 of record VZRX01023550.1, on the reverse strand, counting down.
GGCTCCCAACTTCCTATGAAGGCAATTTCTATCACCTGGGAGTCCACACAAAGTTTGAACTGAAAATTCCTATCTGTTCTAATTCTCTAATTCAACATTTTTCCAGAATGGCTGTAACCATAACTTGACCTATGAAATTTACAGGGATTTTATTTTTTGAGAGAGTGAGAGAAGAAAAATTAAAAAGGGGTCCTTTCTAGTCTCCAGAGACTTTAATGAATTCAGGCACTTTATCTCAGACTTATCTAATAGTTTGGGTGGAAGTGAAAAACTGATTAATAGATCAAGCTCACTTTTCTCTGTCTCAATTTCAAAATAAATTGTCTATTTAATCTTTCTTTGACCTGTAATAGCCAGACATTGCACTATGAACTTTTCTGAAAGTAAGCAGAATTTATGGCTAATGAGCAAAGCTGATTCCTAGGAAGATTTTCTGGGTTCATTTTTTCATGTGAAAAGGCCCAAACAAGGAAGCAAGCTGAAGCTCCAGCCTTTGTGCTGCCCATTCCCTACCCTAGGGATGCACTCGAGCATGGTGAAGTGCCCTGTGTGCACAAACAAAACCTTCTGTTTCACTAAAACTGCCTCTTCCTCAGATACATGAGGAAGCTTTATATCTGTGAGTAATCTTTGAATAAATATGTGAGCTCAAAGGCAGCTACAAGGCGTCTCTGGTGAATATTCCTTCTCTATCCCTGCTCAGGGCTCAGACCCCACCCCTCTGTTACAGTTCGACCATGTGATTTCTAACAACCAGTGTGAAGATTTTTGGTCATGAATCAAGAGATCCTTAGATCCAAATGACCCAAAAAAGGGTTGATATTTCCTGTGGAAGTGACAGCAAAAGCTGCCTTCAGAGTCCTTATCCAGACATTTCCTTAATAAAGATTAGGAACTGGACTAAAGGCACTTGTTGTGGCTTGAATCTCAGCACTAATGGAAAACTATTTGGGAAGAAATTGCTTGTGAAACACACCTCAGAGAATTGGTTTTTCAGTAGGCTTAATGTGATACCTCCTTTTTGATGATCCTTGTGAAATGTTTATTTGAATTTTATGATGATGTTTTGGTTTCCAGTAAAAAGTCTGATAGTTAAATGACAAGTTACATTGGCTGCTATGCAGTTACCTAGTGATTCTTATACCATTAAGAAACAGCTAATGTGTGATGGGAAAACAGCAAATTACATGTGCCCATGTAAGATTTTGTGTAGAATACAGATTTGAATTGTTTGAGTATGCATGATTTCAGAGCACTTGACATGAAATGAATGCATCTCTCATTGTTCTTCAGTGGTCTTGTGCTATACAATTACATGCTGTATATTTAAAACTAGAGGATAATTCTCATGTACATTGAGATCTATTTTCATCACTTTAACAGGGACATTCAAATAACAGAGACAGCCCAGAAGAGCTATTTTATGTAACTTCAGAAATTAGGGATGACATGCAGTCTACCTGAGCACAGTGATCCTCTCTGTACATATCCCAGACCTCATCTCTGATTTCGATCATGACAGGAAGACTGGAAGTGTTCTTATCCAAAGATACAAATTTATAAACATTGGAAAGAGAAACTGATTGATGACCACCTGAATTTTTCATGGGTGTGTGTCTCCAGGGTAAATAGAATGATTTCGATCACAGATGAGGGCTCTTTGTAACACAGTGATTTATTTTGCCACTATAAGATTATTTATTGGCTATGAATCCAAGTGGCATTGGAAAAATTAGCAGAACTCACCATAGCATCCTATTTTCTAATTAAGTGAGGACAGATTATTGAATTAATCTTTCACCTTTTTTGTATTTTAAATCTTACATTACAAATTTTTCATCTTCAATATTTCCTTTACATTTTCAGAGCATATGCTTGTACATAAAAATGCATATGAGGCATATGTGGTAATTATGCATCTCTCTCTCCTCCTCCCTCTCCATCTATAAAGAATGAGCTCTTATTCTTCTGTGAAATAAGACATTCTAGGTTTAATTATATTGTGCTCACAGGCAGGCAAGGAGGGGAGCAGTGAGATCTGCATGCCACAGGAATGGCCTTCCCTGGGCAGGCGCAGGCAGAAGCAAGGCTGATCTCACACTAAGAGCTCAAAATGCAATTTTGGTCTTTAATTCTCACTTTGAAAAGTTCATGGGTTTGTTTCCCCACTCTTCTTGTTCCTGTCATCTTTTACACTCCCATCACTGCTCTCCATCCCACCAATCCACTAATATCATCACATCTCACCCAGAGGGAGCTTCCTTAACCCTGATCTGAGGCTCACTTTTGTCCACACTAAGTTAGACATGAAGCTGGGATGTGGGACCAAATGGAAATAAATGTCAGGGTATTAAAATGCTGAATGTAAACCTACAACATGAATGTTGCAGAGAAGGTTATCCCCTCAAAATAATATCTCTAGAGGCAATCATCTGCAAGGGAAATAATTGCAGTCCTGGTGAGCTTCTTGGGCTCAAGAGACCATGTCCTTGGAGGGGAAAAAGCCCTTACTTTCATCTGTTTGGAGATCTCTGAGAAACAAAGCTGTGCAAAGCCATCTCTACATCTGCAGGAGCTATGGGGGAGTTGGTGAGGAGAAGGGCCTCTAGAGGCGTTTCTAGATGTGTATTATTTCAAAACAACTGTGAGAAGAACTGGACTTGCTACCTGGAGATGCCTTGCCATAACTCTCCAAATGGTATAGATAAGAAAAGTGGGGATACAATATTTACTAATTTTGTTCAAAACAGCCAACCGGGAATGACATTCAAACAGGACATTTCAATGGGAAATAGAGGACAGTATTCCACTCACAGAGACAGTGTCTGTTGCTTTTAACTGTGAAACCAGGGTTTTTTTCACATTTGCCATCAAGATGGCCAGGGATAACCATGAAATACGGTAACAAAATATTTTCAAAGCTGAGGCAGACTGTGAGTGTCACTGGTCTGAGCTTGACCAGGGGAAAAAAAACTGCAATTGGAATTCTCCTAACAGTGCAAAGGGCTCAGAATAGCCAAGGAGCAGATGCTTGAGATTAATTAAATTTGTCACTCTTGGAAGAAAACTGCTGACATCGCTTTGTTCTGATGCAGAGACTTTGTTTTCTCTCCTGAATACTTACTAGTTTACAAATATATTTATAAATCAGTTGATTTGGTTCAAACCAAACCTTCTGAGTCTGAAGCTCACTCTCTAAGGCTTTTTGCTTTGGTTATCCAAGCTTATTTGTAAACTACCTCGCAATGACCTGTGAGGGTAAGGGAGGGTTTAGACTTAACAGGTGAAAGCAAAACCCTGGCTCGTTAGCTGGGCTCAGCACACCTTCTGCAAAGCTTTTCTGTAGGAAGCACAATCTTTTTCAGAGGCTGACCTTGGCCTGAGTAAATTTTGCAGCTCTCTCATCAAAGCCAGGCCCTTGGCCTGTTTTCAGCACCCGAGTGTCTTCTATCTGATCCTGCCACCAGCACGTGTCCTCATTGCTCTGACTCCGGCTGCTCCTGCTGCGGGCAGGAGTGGTGGAGGACAATGGCCAGGCTGCAGTGGCAGCCCAGGAAGTGGAAGAGCCTGGTCTCCTGCCATGGGAATCACAACAGCTCTGCATGGAGACCTGGGAAAGCCAGGGACACTTCACTGTCCCATCCACTCTGTTTTGATCCAACAGCCCTCAGTGGCTGGGCATGGGCCTGGGTGGCCTTGCCTCCCACCCCCACTTCCAGACCTTCTCCTGCAGGGATGATGAGGTGTGTTTTACACTGGTTCCTTCTGCCATTCCCCACAGCTTCCCAGGGCTCACTGCAATGGCAAAAAGGGAATAGCTGCTCATGGCTGCTATGATTTCTGATTAATTGAAACACTTTCTTAACTTGAGATCAAACACTGATGAATCATACTCTTTTCTACGCTGTTTTAGAAACTGGATAATTTATATGACTATACCTTCATTGAATATTAATAGTTTTCTCAGTAACTCAGTACATCTGAAAAACAGATTCAGAAATCAGCAGGATAAAAGGGCACAATTTTGGCAAAATTTAAATTAATTCAAATATTACTACAACTACCAGGTTTTTAGAAGTTTACAAATCCATAATGCTATCTTCATTATTTGCACTTGTCGAATCTCAGCACATCTCTCTTCTTCCTCACATATCTTCAACAGAAGTTCACAATATCTCCAGAAGTCTTCGAAGTCCTCAAAAATCTCACTTACCAATTTTCTACTTTGTGTTTATTTCACAATTTTTTAGAGACTTTGTTCTAATTCCTTAACAGGTATATGAAACCCTGTGCAAAAACTTGTAAAAGCACATTGGCATTTTTGGAACAAACACCCAGAAAATTTGTGTTGGATGTAACAATTTGTATGTTGAGATAAAAATGAAGTAAAGAAAAAGAAATTGCTTGAGCATAAAATCAGTGGGGGATGTAAACAGTTCAGATGCCCAAATAAAACAGAAATAAAAAGGTAGAGAAAGGGAGAAAATAGCAAGACAATTTTGCTGCTTTGATAATCACTTGAAGAAAAATATCTTTCTATGGCCTGACTGTCTTGTCTTCAAATATTGCATCTTATTATATACCCATATTTAAAAAAAACCTGTCAAGTTCTAAACTCATATCTGTGACAAGTTCATTTTTAAGTAGGTCACTTTCTGACAAATCCTTCAGCTGGAGAGATAGCAAAAAGTGTGAAATGAATTTATAGGGATTGTTTATTACACAGAAGTCTAACAAAAGTAGCTGCCTAACCAAAGAAGGGCTATTCATACTGGAATTCAAATGCGTGTCCTGAGGAGGAAGGTGACAGAATTGCTGGTGGATGCTATGGAAACTTGAGACTCTTTCATCAGATCACATGTGAGGATATTTTACCTGCTTGTTGCTGTCATCCTTTCCCACTCACCCCACGCTGGCTTGTGAGCAATTTCAAAACCTTGTCACGCCTGACGCAAACGCTCTAACGAGGGCTGAGCCCCGCTGTTGTCGGCAGGTAAGGGGGGACAGCTCCTCACAGCAAGGCTGGGGGGCCCCTCCATGCCCAAGGAAATTAAAGAAGCTTTCTCTCACCCCACAGCCCCCACTGCTGGATGCAAAGTCCCTGATACGGTGGGATTTGTGCCTAGACAATTTGCATCTGTTTCTTCTAGCGTTCCTTTTGATGTGCGTGATGAAGGACTTAAAGGCCCTTTGCGAAGAGCTGGAGGACAGAGCAGGAGCATCACAAAACCTCGGGTTGGTCTAAGGAAAGAGCACTCCCTGTTGAGTGTTTGGGCCCTGCCTGCTGTGCCCTGTGGTGTTCTGCAAGTCAGAGCTCTGTGAGAGAGAGTCCTCTTCCTCGCCCCCCTTTTCATTCATTCCCAGCTCACCCACCATTAGGATTTTGCTCCCAGGCTCTTCATCTTGCTGGTGGAGACCAGTGAACGACACATTAAGCACCCATGCCTTTGGGAGAATCCTCACTTCTACTGGGCTTGCAGTCATCTGAAATGAGACACTGATCTGCCTGAGACATTTGCTAATTAACAATTCAGACAGTCTTGAGAAATTAATTATTTGTAAGTTTGAGGTGTAAAATAAGAAGTAGTCAAAGGTGAGAAGGTGAGAAAATCAAGTCTTTTAGGAATGCCTACAAGAAAACATCACTGGGTCATTATTTGGCTAGGAAAAAACCTTTCATCCCTTCAAGTACAGACTGTGTCATTCCCCAATATAAAGCCTGCTTCTGCATACCACCCAGCCCTGCTCAAAGAAGGGCTGAATTCCTGAACTCTGCTGAATTCCTTGCCTTATTGCTCACTTGCAGCAATAAGAGGTGGGTCCTATCTAGGTTCCTACAATTCTCCATCAAGGCAAAGCTGTCATATTTTCATTTATCAAGAGATGCATGAGGACTTATCTCAGAGTGGCCATTAAGGCCCATGCTCTGTCTCTGTGCCACTGCTCTCACAGATGCATTGTCCTGTGTGCACACAAATAGTTTTGGTAGTTTGCATTGATTATAAAAGTGTACCCCAAACAGTTTCCTAGACAGTTAATGTACCCAGGACATCCAGAGTAATGAATTCAGACAGAAATGATGAGCAAATCTGCAGCTGTGCTGGCTCCCACATAACATGCCAACTTGCAGGTTCACTTGGCTCTCTGTACCCTGTACAGCTGAACACAGAGCTGGGGGCATTGGCTGTGCTGTGCCCAGGCAGCACTGCCTGTCTGTGGCCAGGAATGTGAAGGAGGAATGGCTATTTAGTAAAATGTACTTCAGCTGGCACAGTGTTTGTCCAAATGAGGGAAGCATATCACATGCCTTGCATGGGTTCCAAAGCGTGGAATGCTTCCTGTATTTTCACATGTAATTAATTATAGTGGTAATAATTAGTATTATTAAAGAGGATTTAGATACATAAAAACATAAGGACTGCAATGTTTAAGGTTTAGCTGCTTATTAGAGTACTTTGAGGGATGAAATGCAGGTTCCTACTTCTCCTGCCCAACATCAGGAACAAGCAGATGCTTCAAAACAGAGTGCAAACATCCAGTGCACAGTCAGACCACCTGGGGTTAGTCAGTAGAAAGTGTGGAAGTCTCCTATCCTGCCCATCTTCAAGTTAATCATTTCATCAGCTGTTTGCTCTTCCCTGAAAGTAAAGTAAAAGTAAAACATCTCTGCCAAAGAGCTCAAGGAAATTGCTGTGGTCTTTTAAAATGAGAGGAAAGATGCTGCTCATTTTGACTAATTTGAGAAGTGGATTACATATGGATCTACCATAATTGGTGTACACTCACTGCAGAATACATAAAAGGCAATGCATATTGCTCAGGGATTTATTCTTAGCTTTGGAAAAGAAGGATGAAGGCATCAGCATCGACCTTCACATAAAGCTCTGGTTGGTGAAAATAGACTGAAAGGTGACCCTGTGCCTGGCTGTGCTGACAGATACACTGGCACTTCCATTGCAGCAGGGAAAATGCTTTGCTGATAATATTAGGATGATATGAGATTTATGCCAGAATAAAGACTTCTGCTCTAAGGCAGCATGTTGAATAAACATGCCCCAAGTAAAAGCTAAAGTGGTGGACATTTTCCTCCCCATTTTAGAATGGAGATAGCTTGTGCTTATAAAATGTTCACATCTTTCTTCAGTAGCTTATCCCAAGTTTTGTGCAGCAAATAACAAGAAACATGTTAAATATGTTTGGATGCATCAAAGTTAAAACTATTACTCATAGATCTGAGGTCTATTACCTCAGGACAAATTGTGTATTCTGTTTTTCATACGTTCTCAAGTATTTCATTAAACATTAGTGGTTTTCTACACTTTTTATAATTTTCCCTTGATGTTTTCCTTAAGAAAAATGGAAGAGGACAGCATTTGCTTTCTGACTCAAACTCTGTATTTTAAACTAACTTTTGAAAGTAAAGATTTGTCTCTGGCAGATTGGTTTGATTACAATTCTTTTATTAACATACACACAAAGTCTACATATGGTCAAGTGTTATATGTGGAAAAAAACAACAGGTGAGAAAAAGCCTTTTCTCTTAAAAGCATCAATAAACACATTTGCTAAGGGCTAGACTAATTTTGCCATCATTATTACTCCTACATTAAAGGCACTTTATCTCTTTTGTACGTTTTTTGACTATAAATTATTTAGGTGTGACTTTCCACAGAAGTAAAGCAGAGATTAGGAGAGGGCATGCATAAACACCACTTTAATCTCCTTGATGTCAAAACATGCATAGATTTATCTGGTGCCTTCAGTGGAGATGAGTCTGTGATTTTTTTCAGTTGCTGTGCATCATGAACAGAGACTCTGATACTGCAAACAATTCTGGGTCTTCTGTGCTCCAAGGGTCTTCACAAATGCCTCAGTTCCCACATTCTGCCAAGAGCTGTGGAAAAAGATGTGAGTTCTGTGCCTGAGGAACAGAGGGCAGAGCAGAACTAAACAGAACTAAAGTGAGAAGGCCTTCATGAAGCAGCAGCCACATGCAGCCCTGTGTACAGACAGTATCTTGTGTGTCCTGAGAGAAGATCTCAAAGAAGTTTTGTTGGCTTCTTGAGACAGGAAGATGCTGGTAAGGGGTCACCAAAATGTCAAAAATCACCTATAAATGGAACCCCTGCTTCAAGTTAACCTCAGTTGTGTTCCCAGTCCTGAGGATGAATACTTGCACTAGACTGAAGAGCTTGGGACTTGGAGGAGGAAGTTTTGAGAAGTGCTTCAATTTAGACTGATTTCTGTTGGATGGAATCTTTGCTGTGGAAAATGTACTTCTTCCATGTAGTGATACACAAATAACTGATTGAGAAGCATAAGAGTGTGTGCTCTCAGCCTACCCATGACTAAGAAGTGCAGAGCAGGCTTGCTGCCCCTGATAACTTGGAATTTATCCTAGAACTGAGAAGGGATGGACTGCATGACATCCAGAGATGTTTCAATCTAAGTTCCTCTCTGGTGGAGAGGATGATGATCAGCACAGTGACAGGGTGGAGCTGGTTTGGGAAACATGTTTTTAAATTCCTTTTTTCTTGCTATTCACCTGCAGCCATTGTCCTACATGAGCCCATCAGCATGGTGACTGCTGAGTGAAGAATGTGCTGTTTTCAACCTGGGTGCCTTCCTGTCAGTAATGCAATGATCTGTGCAGAAGGATCTGTTGTTGTTTGGTACTGGGGTTTCTGAGGCAATAAGGATCTGCTTCTTGATTTTGGCTTACCACTTTAGTATGTCAACAGAGACACAGTCAAAAAAACAAACAACAAAAAAAAAGAAGCTCCTTTTAAATTAAGCTATTTTTGTTTGGGATAAACAGGAAGATGATGCATGAACAGTGAACCCGAAGAGAGCCAAAGAAAGATAATGCTGTACTTCCTGAGCAAAGGGAGAGGTGGTGGGCAGTGAGTGTTTTTGCACTTCAGGTTCATGACTTAGGGCACAGAAATGTGCCACTAGAGATCAGGGATGCTGTGGTACATGTACTCAGGGGAAAGGAGCTATTGCCTGTCCTATACAGGCTTCTATACAATCAAGAGAGGGAAATGGTTATGAGGACTATTTCTGCTCACAAGGGGAAAACAGATTATTTGAGTCATTCATCACTGTCTATTATATAGTAATTCTACTGAAGCTGTAGATGGTCTGAATATAACATAATGTAGCAGTAGGGTAATATAAAAATAACAGATACATGATTTTTTTTTCTTCCTTTCCAAAAAGGAGCTATTATATTTATAATTGCATAGAGCAATAGTGTTTTTCTGATTTCTTCAAGATTCATGATACAAATTTCCTGCTCTGTTCTCATGCTTTTCTCACTGGCTGTGTTTCGCATTTAGAAACATTTTTGCTTAAGAACCACTCCAGGGTGGGATTTGTCCTATGAGAGTAGGGATGAGCTGCCTCTCCACAGATGCCCTGAGTTTGTGTCTAGAGTCACCTTGTGATGCACACTGTGATGTGCCATGGGACTGCCAACAGTTACCCACAACAGGCACCTCTTTGCATCTTCTGTGATTCCTCTCCCACACCCTGGTGATGAGCATTTAAGTTTTGCTGTCAGACAGAGCTGGTATATGGCTAAGTTATGTTCCTGAACACAGGAATCTGTCTGCATCCCAAACCCAGTAATATAGACATTGCTTATGTGGTGGTATTTTACCATAACTAAATATTATATAGATATACAGATATACAGCTTTACTCCTATCTCAAGGGTGCTTCAAGCATCTTAATCAAGATCATGTTACCTGCGGCATTCAAACACTGGAGAGTGACCCATATCTTCCATTTTCAAAATAAGAGAATTACAAATTCCCATTTTCACTGAATGCTCCAATGCCTGGCCAATTTGCCCTTAGGGATGTACAATAAAATTTTCAGGTTTCTAGAAGAAGCAAGCCCAGAATTACATTGAAATCAGAGTAAATAGGAAGAGTGAGGATTTGATCCTGTTAGTAGTGAAATGTTTATCCTTCATATATTCCATTTTGTTTTGGTAGAAAGTAGTGCTTTCCAGTACATTCATATATTACATATATATATTCATATATTACATCATTCTTCCAGAAACCAGTTTTGATCTAGAAGACTGTGTCATGTAAAACAACCTTACCTGTGACACTCTCACTAGAGATGGTTTTATACATTACTCTGTCAAGTGCTGACAAAATCATCTTCCTGATAATTCATACACACAGGACCTGGTGGATGCTTTCACTGGAAAGGTTTTATTTTAAAAGAGTACATAAGAGTGGAGGGAAAAAAGGAAAACTCATGAAATCATAAGGAGCTTACTATGTTAGGTAAGCTGCACAGTTTACTGTGCTGTGGAAGGACTTTATAAAATGATACAATAGAAGCACAAAATATGTTGAGGAATTTTTTCAGTTGAACAATCTGTCTTGGTGAAGAAAGTTAAGTGATCTTCAAAGCTGCATTTGCTCTTCCTAAAACATGTTGCAGTTTCTTCCTCTCAGTGATGAGCCGTGCACGGTGTCTAAGCTGTCAATGCCATCAAAGTGGCTCAACTGACTGCAATCACTGTGCAACATTTTAGAGCAAACAGGGGAAAACATCACTCTCAAATAAATATTTCAAGACCACATATCACAGTCAAGGAGAAATTATGCCATGAGAAGAGAAATGGACAAGAAGCACGACAAGAAAAATGGACAAGTTCCATACTGGTCCAAAACACCTGAGCTGCTTAAAAACAGGAAGGATAGGGGAACTCATTGCAAATGTGTTGAGAGTGTCTGCACAATAAAGATGATGCACAAAGGCATTAAGGAAGCAGTTTGGAATTTATGCCACCAAATCATATTTGAATTGAAATGGGAATGCAGAGGGTGCTATACTGTTGTGATTAATTACCATGTGACAAATGCACCCATATGTAGCATAAGGTTGCTTTATCAAGGGTGGACCTGGTTTCATTTAAAGATAATTTAAATTTAGGGTCTGGAAGGTCTTTTCTCCCCCTTCCTCCACCTCTTCCACTACCAAACTATGTACTTTGATTAAATTATTCACTCCATATTGACATTTTATCTGTAGAATTTAATTCTCTTTGCCAGTTTTATACCAGCATTTATCTTTTAAAGTAAAATAATATGCAGAATAATTAATTTATTAACTAACTCATTCTCAAATTAATTCAGGATTTCTCAGCTTTCAAATCACTAAAACAATAGAAAAAAAGAAGATAAATGCTTTCTTATTAAACTGGTTAAAAGACTTACTTTTCATATGTAAAATAAAAATGCTTTTATGTTAACAGGTCTGTTATCTTGTCAATGAATAAAGGATTTATTGGCCTAATATCCCTTTTTGCTCATAGAAGAGTAGATCATATGAGAAATGTGATTTGTAATGAGCAATAATTTATTAGTTCGTTGTAAGCTTTAGCTCAGCTTCTTAGGAAACAAGGCTTGTATCCTCATGAGGTCTGTGTGTTTCTGTACCAGTCCTTCAGCCCACTATGAACATTTTTCAACATGATAGTCACAATGCCAACCAAATATGGTAAAAGTAATGACTCCTGAAAGATTTTCTTCAAATTTCAAGACAGCAGAGTGCCTGTTTGAGCAACATGGTTGAAATTACTGCTCTCCATTGGAGAGAAGGCCACAGGGTGTGGCTGTGGAAAACTAAAATAGGATTGATCCCAAAGAAACCAAATTCATGTATTTGCCTGTTCACTAAACAGTTTGTACGCTTGAAGATCTCCATATTCTGTCTTTAGACACTAGACTCATCCTTTTTATTATAAATAATAAAAATATATGACAGAGTTTTTGCCATGCGGTTTGAAGCCATTGAGTTCATAATGACATTTTGGGAGACTCCAAGTGGGTGGTAGGCAGATAATCTGACAAATTTTCAGACTGTAAGAGCTAAGCAAAGGTGAAATGATCACAGTTTTCCATAGAGAGGTGGCTATGGGCTGGTTTTTACTGCTGCTGCCAGTACAAGAAGCAGGAGGTGTTACAGGGCAGCCATCAGGAGGAAGGTAATCAGAGTATGCCACTTCTGCTAAAGGATACCTGTGGTCCCAGCCCCTTGGAGGGAGCCTGTAGCACTTGTATCTCTTGTAGGACCTGCCACCAGGAGAGAAGGGAATGATGGGAGGCTGCAAATACAGCAAATTTGAGCAGTTGCACAGTTTTTTCACTGTGTGAAAACTGCTTGTTGCCATGCTCCTCAGATTGGTCTCAGGTGCAGGGAGGGAACTGATGCATGACTTGGAGGATGCACCAGGAGCTGAGGTTTCATAGTCACTTCTCATGGAGCTTTGGCACCTTTCACTGGTGGGCAGGTACTGGCCCACCTTTTCTTCTTTTCTATTCTTTTTAGTGTTGATCTTTTACAGGAAGAGTGTGAAGATGGCCCAGCCAACCAAAACTTTCCTGCCTTGGGAAAATTAAAGATCAGCACTCTAGGGATGCAAGGGATAAGCCTCACTCTGGGAAAACGATCTTCCTGATCAGGCTGTCCTCCTTCCTTGCAGGGTAAGTATCAAAGAAAGGATTCTGGGATGATGCATCTTTGGTCTAACCCAGTGTGGGTTCTCTTCAGATTTTGTGTTCAGATTTTGTGGTCTAAACACAGAGCAATAACTGTGGGAGCCATCCCCATTGATGCATCTGGGCAACAGTTTCAGATTATATGACAAATTCCAGGGCTTTTTTGATGACATACCACAGCAGTGGTAGCCTAGTTGTGACTGTGAATGCAGCTGTTTTCCATGCCTCAAGAAGCAAGAAGGTACCAAACCACCTGAAGCAAACAGTTTAGTTTTCATTAATGTTTTTAACATAAAATGTCATACTATATCTGAAAGCTGCAACCAGTTTGTTTAAGCAATCCCTGCATACACACTATGAAGGGCAGTAGCTGCCCTGACAGCTAGGGAAGAGTAAATAGTATAGTAGTCTTTATTTATGGAATCAGACTGTGCCAATGATTATAATTGCTTCAATAGTGCTTATGAGAGCAGATGAAAACTAGACTGAACAGTAGATTATTTTTCATTTGACTGCATTTGTGTGTGTAAGCATATCTGTGTAAGTACTTGCATACTTACAACTCTGGAAGGCTTATATTTCCACAGGAATAAAAAGGTGAGTCATTTACCATTCACAGTCTCGTACTAAAAAAGTTTTCATCATTCAGATAAAATGGTGAGAACATCCCTTAGGTCAGGTTTCAAACCTAATTAAATTAGTCTAATTACATTAAGCAGTAGGGAACTCTTAAGCATACTAGCTAGATGGGCTAGTCATATAGAGAAAAATGTTCTTTTCCTTTGGCAAATAGACATTTAAAAATACAGCTACTTTTTTTCCCTCTTTCTCTTATACAGAAAATTGGGCTTCCACAGAAATGAGCTGTGTGCAAATAATGATTAATGGTCATAATATGTAGTGAGCTGTTTTACTCATAACCATATTAGTCAGTAAAAATAATGGTTAAATAAAACCTAGAAACAGTTCTTTTCAGCTTTTGAAAGTGAAGCTGTAAAAAGAATGCTAATACTTGTTGGCCATGGTTTTACCCAGTGCAGTGTAGCTCTAAATATGAGGAAAGAGAGCCCAGTTTTTGTGAGATCTTTTCCTGAAAGCTACTGCTGGGCAGTAGGGAATTGAGGAAGCAGATGTGTTTGTGAGACATCACTTTGGAAATGAATTTACTGGTGTGGAGATAATTCCAAGTGAGCAAAAGGACAAGAGGAACAAGGCTACTAATATCTGGAGAGGAAAAGCATCATAAGCTGAAAGGTTGAATAGCAACTGAACCTGGATGGAAAAGCAAACTAAAATTACATGGTGTCCTAGGAATGAGATCCCTTATAGTAGCATTATGTAAAGATAGATAACTGTATCTTGTTTCATTTTTAGATATTAGACTCATCATGAGGCTATGTCCATGAGCAATGCCTTGATTGTCAGTTTTTCCCTCCCATACAAATAGATACAAACACACACCTACACTCTCACATGAGTGATTGCAATATTGCTGATTAATGTGACAAACTACAAAGCACTAATGCAAATTGTTAGTGCATGGTAGAAAATTACATTTGCATTAAAAGTATTTAAAACATATCAATGCCATGTAATGATTTAATCTGTATCCTGTGGGCTGGATCTAAGTTCTGGACAGTAACACCTGTAGCAGGCATAGGAATATCCATAACACTAATGAACATTTGGGTGTTAGTCAGGATGCATTCTGTGCTTTACTCTAAGACAGAAACTAATTTACAAAGCAACAGTCTTTATCTGGATTCGAAAACCCAGTTAACACAATACAAGGCAACCTGAGAAACTTTTCTCCTATGATTTAATGTCTTTTTGAGAAAGTTTGGTCTGGCTCAATTCTCACTTCTCAAGCAACATCAAGATGCTATTACAGCCTGGTTTCAACAGAGTCTTGATACAAGAAACTCATAATTTCCTATTTGTCTTTAAAGACAAATCTTCAAAACCACTCATTTTCTTAATAGGTTCCAGAAAACTGCTGGATCTTTTACCACTGTGCTTTGTGTCCCTGGAAGAAAGAAGGAAGAAAGCTCAGTAAAGGCTTTTTCTTGCATCTTTTTCATGCTCATTTTCTTCCGTTAAAGTGTTATATTATTTGGACTACGGTTACAAACTCCATTTGGATTACAGTAATTTTATAAAGCCATTTCTTTTTTAACAGAAATACTCTGAAAAAAATTGCCATAAACTGAAAAGAGAAAGAAAGGCATGGAAAAGACCTGCTTAGTGTAGTTTTGTGATTGTTCCAGAAAATGTAGGCTTTACTGGAACTGAAATAAAGATATGAGCTATGTCAAGAAGCCATGGACAATTATTAGAAAATGTAGTTTCATCTAATATTCATTACTGGAGATCTAGAAATAACTGTGTTTACCCATCCTCCCAAATGGAAGTCTAAAATGGGAAATGAAATCCTAAAGAACTGGTGTCTCATTTCTGACAATGGTGAGCATTTTGCAGCTCCTGTACTCCTTTTAATGCCCTATAATACCTCCTCTCCTAATTCAGAGCTCTTCAAAATTTTTACTCCTGGTGGACCTGAGTTATTTATTCTGCTTAAAAAGCCAACAAATGTAACAAGTATGGAAGGGAACATTTGCTGCCCTCTTCCAGAAGCCCCTGTGCCTGTCTGTAGAAACTCAGCTAAAGGAAACTGAGTTGCCTTGAAGTATTATCCCATCCTAAATAACTGCTCATAACAATAGCTCTTTTTTGAATATTTTCCATATCTCCGCCTTCCTCACCCTGGTGATATTTTTTCTGGAAATCATCACATGTATGTCTAACAGCACAGCAATGGAAAGTGCTTAAATGTCTCATAAATGTTAGCACACATTATATAACCATACAGGTGGATTTCCAGGCTGCACCTACTCCAGCACTGCACTCACCCGTCCACAAGTTGAACAGTAGGAACTTGGCCTGATTTACACCAGAAATTGCATAGAAGTGGCAGAGCAGATCTGCTGGAGCCCCATCAGGGCACATCTCAGGCTTCAGAGAGGAATGAGAGCAAAAAGGATGCTGCTCTCCCTTTGGTGTGCGGGGAGGGCCAAGTCCTCCCCTTCCCTGCAGCACTGATAGATAAACAGAAAACCTGAGCTGGGGCCAGGCACAGCAGAAAACTCTGGGAAATGTTAAAACAAACTGAAGCTTTACATGGGAAGTAGCAGGAAAAGTTAAACATAAGTTCTGCCATCTGCACTGCTTTTAGCATAAAGTACAAGATGTATGTCTGGGGCTGCCAAAGGTTCAGCAGCTACATTCTCCTCTCAAAACCCTGAAATGCTGCCCTGGAGGTGGGACTGAGACAGCCTTTGGCAAACAGGGCTGTGTTCAAAACTCAGAAATGGAACTGTCTTGCATTTTGGATGGACATGTTTGTCAAAATACAGTTTTATTGTAGAAGCAGTGGAGGCTGAGGTCGTTGCTTAAAACCCCATCAAAGCACTGAAGAGTGAAAGATGTATTTTTGTTTAGAAAAGAGCACAAGTCACAACCAAATGGACTGTCTCTTCCACATCATTAATATTTACAGTTTTACACCTATAACACCATTCACAGCCAAAACTACTGCTCATCAGACTTCATTAATATTCATAGCTGCAAGCCAAGTAACACAACTCACAACTGCTGTCTATTCCCAACACTTCATTAATATTTACAGCTCTATAGGTGATTTAGTCAACTTATGTAAGTTCACAGTGGTAAATCATAATACTAAGGTTAGCTTACACTGTGCCCTTTCAGGCTAAGTAGGATCTTAAAATAAAAGCTGGGATATGAATTAATGTTACAACCTGCAATAAATTCCATTCTCATAGTATTTAGTCTTGTAATTCAGCTTGTATTGAATAAAGGTTTTTCATGTGCAGCATACAGACACTTTGAAAAGTAAAACTGAAGCAAAATCATGTCTGTGGCCTACTATGGTAGCAAGACTTTTACCAGAAATCATTGGCATTTTCCTTATGAATCCAGGCATACTTAGCAGATGCTACAGACTGGATTGTGTTGGTGTAATAAAGTAACAAATTATTTGTATGGATAATTAATATTTGATGCAAAAAGGCCATCCCATGCATCTTTATTTAACAGTTAGATACTTAGTCTAAACTAGTTTCCAGAAGCCCTCTGTACTCAGTGGGGATAACCCAGCACCTCTGGTGGATGATCCATTCCCTCTGCCCCGACACTTTTTAACCTCCTTGTCAAAAACTAAAAGGTCCATTTCCCAACTGCATGAGGAAGCTGTAAGAATGACTTGTGGGATGTGGGATGTGGATCTGGGGACAACCATAATTTGTGTGAAGGCAAAGTGAGTTTCCTTATCTACTGTATATTTGCATATATGTATTTTTGTCTTCTAAAAGTGGTTCACAATTGTCTTACATGTAGATCAATGTAGTAAAAAGCAGAAGTCTTCTTAATAGTTTCAGACTAATAAATTAAGTAATAGAACTCTATTTCAAATTCACAGCCTCTAAATTACGTCCAAAAAACTTGGTCTGCAGGCAGGCAGACTTCAGTCATGATCTCCAAACATTTCATAAAATCATAGAATCAGTTAGGTTGGAAAAGACCTCTGAGATCACTGAGTCCAGCCTATGACTGAAGACCCCCTTGTCAGCCAGACCATGGCACTGAGTGATACATCCAGGCTTTCCTTAAACACCTCCAGGGATGGTGACTCCCCCACCTCCCTGGGCAACTCATTCCAACACCTAATCACCCTTTCTGTGAATAAATTCTTCCTGATACCCAACCTAAACCACCCTGGTGCATCTTAAGGCTACGTCCTCTCATCTTGTCACTGGTTTCCTGGGAGAAGAGACCGACCCTCACCCACCTACACTCTCCTTTCAGGCAGGTGTAGACAGTGATAAGGTCACCCCAAGACTCCTTTTTTTCCAGACTAAACAACCCCAGCTCCCTCGGCCACTCCTCATGGGGCCTGTGCTCCAGATCCTTCACCAGCTTCGTTGCCTTTCCTGGGACTTGTTCCATTCTTGAACTGAGGATGTCCAAGTCCTTCTTGATTTGACAGGCCCAGAACTGAACACAGCACCAGTGCCAAGTGAAGGGGAAGAATCTCTTGCCTAGTCTTGCTGCCCACACTATTTCTGATAAAGAAAATTGATATTTCAAATAATTTCAAAATATTTTTCACACCTTGAAAAACCTGTAACTTTGTGTAAAGTATTCCTTTTCCTCACCTTTTCACCCTCTGAAAGACATAGACATAACTCCCAGAAAACTTTATGTACTTTCAAGATACTTTAAAACAGGCCATGGAACACAAAAGAAATGTAGCAGGAAAAAAATGCCATGAGAAATCTTCACTGTTGGCAGCAGCTCAGCAGAGGCTGGAGATGCTGTTAAAGGAGCAAAATGCAGCAGATGGACCAAGGATGTCCCTTGCCTTGCAGGGAGACAAAGATTTGCAGTGCAGCTGGTCTCTTTTACTTCCTTCCATGCTCATCTCCAAGCCATGCCTACTCCCAAAATCTGCCCAAGTGGTATGTGATATAAGTTGTCAAATCCTGCAGTAGCATAATGATGTTTAAGCTACCAGGCACTTTATGGTGCTGATGTATTAGTATGCAAAAATTAGCTAATGGTACAGAAGCTACAAGTGTTCATCCTTTTATACACTTTTGCTTTCAAACTGAGCATGCAGCAGAATCCATTCTCCCACCCACCCTGCCCCTTGGGTGTAGAAAAGAATTTCCTTTTCTAAAAAAGGGAGTTTTGGGGCATTAGCTAATCTTCCACTAGAACAACTATTGTTCCAAGTGACTAGTGTTTAACTGGGGAAACAGAAAGACTGAGATAAAGAAGAAAAATAACAGTAAAGCTTTAAATGCAAGTAGCAAACAGGGGTTCTCAGCTCAGGGCTGCTCTCTACTCACTTGTCTAGAAGGGCTCAGCAGGGTCTGACCTATGACTCAGTGTGGTGGGAGTGAGTGCTTGAGCATCAACCTGTGTGGGTGGTGCATCCCTACTCATGCCTTAGATACACAGGCATATGAAAACACTTTATTCTTGTAAACCTCAAGTGAATGTTCAGAATTATGTGGCTTTGCTCCATAAATTAACATTTACATTCAAAGGAGCTCCAACCATCTGCTGAGGCAACTTTTTTCTCTCTCTGAGGTGCTACTTGGTCTGAGAATCTGTCCCCAGCTCCCATTTGAGTTTTTTCAGCTTTTTTGATTTATACTTGGCAGGAATCTTGAAGGGTGGTGGGCCATATTCTAAGGGTGGCCATATTCTAAGGTAAGTGAGGAGAAAGGAGCTTTTTACCTCAAAGGATTGTCTGAAGACTCTTCCAAGCCAAATACCAGCAGCTACAAGTGTCAATAAAATTATGGAATGTACAATACATACCTGAAATGTACAATAGATATTTCTGGCCACACCTGCTAAATGGCTCTGGCCATAGGCAGAAAGCAGCACTAGAGACAAACAGGAAGAATTATTGAAGAATAATTCTAACCTGAAAGCAAACAAGTTGCACAATAAGAGTTACATCCCTTGATATCACAAGGGGAAGGGTCTTGGCTGTAATGATTAATTCTAACTCTTCTGAGTGCTGAGAGAATTGCATCTGTTTAATGGGCATCAGGCACATCCATGTGGTTTTGTGTTCTTAGGTCCCCACCTCTCATCACTACTCAGTGCATTGTGGTCTCCTTCTTGCATTGTCCTTCTTACATTGCCCAGGCTGGGCATGAGGCAGAGAGAAAGAAGGGGGAGCAAAGCCTTGGTGTTGTGCTGCAGCTGTGGAGTGAGTCTTGGAATGGGAGGCCTATGCTGCAAAATACCCTTTGGAATGCCCTGATCCTCAGCTTGAGCTTTGTGTTGCATTTCCTCTGTCCATCATGCACAGTTCCATGCTTGGGGCAGGTTGTGAGGTTTGAGAGGTGTCACTGGCATAATGGCTCTGAAACCTGGGCACAACACTCCCAAGGGGGCCAGGATCTCCTCCAGAGTTACTCCACTTTGCCTTTCATCTTACAGCATAAATGCATTGCATGTCAGGGTTTGCAAACCATCTATCAGAGAGCAAAGCAAGAGTCTCTGTGAGTTTAGGGCTGAAGATGGGAGTGGCTGAGAAAGTGCTGAAATCAGAGCACAGAGTGTTTACTAGAAAAGCACAGTACTGGGCTGGGGCACCAGCCTGTCACCATTCTCTGTGGCCAGAGGAGAACCAGCCAACCTGTCAGGGCTTGGAGTCCTCCTCCTCCTCCAAGTACTGTGGCACACAGCACAAAGTTCGGGAAGGTGAGCAGGGAACTGCTCATGATAAATAATTCTGAGGTATTTAATGAGCTAGAGAGAGGTTTCTTTGGAGGATGATTTATGCTCTGCCATCTCTCCTGTTTACTTCCAAATGGTGTCTTAATTGCTTTTCTCCTACTTATCCCTCAATTAAAGCCTCTCTTCACTTTTGCCTTCGTTTTCAGTACATCACTTAATTTTCCTTATTTACTTTTTAATTACGATCTGGCATTTTTTGCCTTCTGTAAGCTCATTGCATTGAAAATTCTGTCCTTCATTACTATTTCTTGGGAGCAGGAAAATGAAATTTGTTTGCTCCAGAAAAAATTAATTTGACTCCTTTTGTTTCCTCTCTGCTAATGAAGCCAATGTGGTTTAAATCACTGGCTGCATAAAATTATTTTCTGGGATCAGATACCTCCTCTTCTGTCATTTTTGGCAATGCAGGTACAGTAAAATTAATTCTCATCTGCTAACAATATTTTTCTGCAGGATAAATCAATATCTGCAATAACAATTTGTAGGATTTAAGAAGTAGCAGCAGTATTTTCTAGTTTGTCATAGATTTACATTTTTTCCTGTTTGTTTTCCCTTTGGCTGATGTCCCCTTGGCTATGTTCATGCAGATGTACATGTACCTCTAGAATAAAAAAGTGAGATAAACATGTGATGTATTTATGCTCACTGGGCAACCAACCATGTAGAAAAAAGCGAAATGCACTCATTTCCGTGGCTTTTAAGCAGATGCAATTTATTCATGTCCTCATAGGTCTGAATCATTTATTTGCTGTGATTTTTTCAATTAGCACTTGACTTCTATCTGTTAGCCATATCATCAGTTTGTGAGTAGTATAGGTGAATGTGATACCTATTGCCTCTCTTCCAGTTATGGGTAAAATATCATCACACAGAGAATATCAGGTTTTGGGTTTCCAAGGGGCAGAGCCTGGCCCACCACTATGAACAGATGGCCCCAGAGCAATTCCCTCTCCTCCTTCCATACTAAAACCCCAGCCTATCTCAAGTCTTTCTGCACCACCAAGTGGGGCTCTTTCTCATTCCCTCAGTGGGGAGGATGTGTTTCAGTAGCCTGGAGCGAGGTGTTGTGCACTCTCTGATGGTGGGGGAAGCACACAGTCAGCCTCCTGGGGCATTACTTTCTTCAGCAGACAGTTGATCAGAGCACACAAGTGGAGAGCAACCTCCCGGGAGACCAGCTAAGTACTGAATAATTAAGACTGTATTTCAAGGGCTCTGTTGACAGCACACTCCTTGCTCACCAGCTGCTGATATTACTGAGGTCCAAGACCATGCATGGCTCAAAGAAGAGTGAACAGGAAGATTTGAATTCCATGGAAATGAAGGAAAATGCCCTCACTCTGTCATTCAAAGTATTAACAGCATCTCATAAGATTAGACATATAAGGGATATTCCATATAAATGATTTATCCTTGGTGCAAACCAAGGCTTTCATGCTGCTGAAGGTGGAGGCAGTTATTTGTATTCAGCCACATGATTAAAATCATTAACTTTTATGTTTGAATTGTTTGGTGTACTTGATGTATTTTTAGGACTGAACCCAAGTAATCTCAGTCCTAGAAATACATTTTACACTGGTCTTACCAGTTGCTTAATACATCTCAAAATTTCCAGGATATATTAGTGTGATTACTAAGGTGCATGTTTGTGGTATAGTTTCATTTGGCAGTAATGGAACAGTATAAAAAATAAGGCACTAATAGCTTTATGAATATTTATGGTAAAGTCATGTAGCTACTGTTGGTAACATATTACTCTATTTTGTGAGTGCTTTAATGACTTAGTGCTTTATTCATGCAAGTAGTAGGAACTCCTGGGTGTTTCACAAATATTTGCATGGATACCTCCCTGCCATCCAGAACCATAATTAGACCCAGGTCCCACTCTAGGTTTGCCTCAAAAAAAGTCATCCATTTGGAGAGTAAAAACACACAACTGGGTTATACCACTGAGATGCTTTACTTAAAATACATGAAATACTAAGCAGTGAGTACTATGCAAAAAGCCTGTTAGTTAGAACTTGGTGAAAAACCTGAAATCAGGCCCAGTTCACAAAAAAAAAAAAAAATCACAAGGAGTAATACAACAATTCTTCAGGTTATTTATTTGAGAAGAAAAATTTAATCAATCTGTGTCCTGATGAGCATGCAAGTTATTCACACACTGCCTGGCAACTGGTTTAAGTACAAAGAATATGCCCGACACATTATGCTGAATCCTATTGTATCCTCAAGTCTGGTTACAGCCATTTCAATCAGACCAGCACCACTTTGTTTACAATTTTCACCTGCACACTGAAGTGTGGTTATGGGGGTAATAGAAATAGTTTTGAAAGGTACAATAAAGGTGTTTGTTAAACTGATCTCTAGATTTAATGAATGCATTAGGATGCCTGCTGGAATTGGTGATTTTCAGAGCTCGAGATGATAAATTGGTTTCACTGTAATAAAAATGCTCTCTGCTAAAATATGCTGAATCCAGGAATAATTGATTACAAAAATGCAGTTGTTCCAAAAAGAATCACTTAGAAACTCCTGTCCATTTAAGAAGAACTTCTGTTGCTTGCCAGCAGTGTGCATTGAGAAAAAGAACAAAAAAAGGTAAGTTTCTTAGGAAGATTTGCAGCCAAAGTGCTGCTTTCTGATCCAAACGTGTGACGTTGGCAAGTACAATAAAACTCTTCCAGTAGATGGATGGTATATATACCCTTTCCTAGAGAATAACAATGTAATGTTAGCTACTATATTTCAAAAAAATATAATTCCCCAATCTACAGAATCCTGTGAATTATCTTGTTTTGCAACTTTATGCAGTTCCTTGGGTCTGACCTCTATGTTTAATAGTCAGCTATGATTTTAGGCAGCTTCCTGTTGTGATGCATTAGAAGGAGCTTTTGAATCATTGTATTCCTCCAGAGCAGATAAAATTACTATGGTTTATGGAAAGCTGCATATGATTCATCTGATTAAATAGATGATCAACTGGGAAAATAAATAAAATAGAATAAAATATATCCTTAGCCTGAACCATATATTACTGTTCTTTACTCTTACTGAAACATAGCACGAAGGCAAAATAAAAGCTCAAGGATATGGAAGAAAAAGTACAGCCATCAAGAGAAAAAGTCTTTGCCCAAAAGAGCTAATAATCTTGGCCTCATTTTCCAATGCCATGTCCCAAACTGGGCCACAAGCCCCACCCTCCTCTGAACATCCACATCCATAAATCAAAATCACTGTGATCCTGTGATCATGTATCGCTCTGGCCCACACCTGAGGGCTCAGAACTGTCCTTACAGACCCTAAAGTAAGTCCACATCCTCACCCTGTCCCTGTGGGTCTGGCCTCATGTCCTGAGCTGGAAACACAGGCCCCAGCATTAGCAGGATCCTGCCAGTGAATATCACACTGGGACAACTGCCTCTCCTGGATTTAGTGAGCATTAGTAGCTGCCTGTGTGTATCCACCAGGGAAGTCCCTCCAGCACAGCCATCATTTACCCTTTTCTGAGACCCTTTCTGCTCTACCAGCATTAAACCATAGCTTGGGATCTCCTGCTGCTGACAGAGACAGGCCCATTGGCTTATACAGAAAATTACTTCTTTTCTGTAGCTGGATGAAATGAGAAGGAAATTTTATCTACTGTAAAAATAGAGGGAGATGGTAAGGGGACAAGAAGTACTGTTTGAACAGAAGAACTCATCAGCTCCATGATAAATTTATTTTAACTCTGAGAGCAGGTTTGCAGCATGGACTTGCAATTTTCCTTCAGTTTTCGTTGTACATCCCAGTCCCTGACACTAACACTGGTGCACATTTTCTAGGGACTAGCATCAGATGATCCCCTGATATGCTATTTAAAGCAAAATATAGCAAAGGCTTCCAAACTCATCCTTCTAAGTACTGTGAGCATAAAAAAAACTAATTCTGAATGAATCTCCCTCTCAAGATTGAGAGCAGATCCTCATCAGTAAAAATCCCTGGATAGGCCCTAAAATGACTCACCAATACATGAACTACTGTCTTTATGGGAAGAAATTGTCTTCAGATCTAATTTGGTTTACTCCTTTCAGAGATAAGGCCTAAAGTAAGAGGAACAGTGGTTGCACTTCAGAAAACAACTGGAGGTAAGGGAAGCTGGCCCTAGGAAGGTTTTATGAACCAAAACAAGAAAATGGACTGCTTGTGAACTCAGCATGTGCAGCAAACACAACAACCATCACAACTAAAACCTCTTCCCTAAAGTGGTCTTTGTTCTGGGCTCCCTGGCTCATTCATTAGCTGGGCAATTTAGAGATACTTTCAAAACATTTCAGCATTAGGTGAGAAAATATTATCTGCCTTTTAACTTGTTTCTGGCTGAAGGAGAAAACATTGCCATGACAGAATACAAAGAGTGTCAAAGCACCAGTTAGAACAGAAGTCCTGCCAGAACCAATCTATAGAGAGAGGGGAGATTGGGGATGTGATAGAGATAAAACTCCAATTGCTCTGGTAAAATCTGTGTTAGAAAAAGAAGTGGATGTCAGCTAAGGCATTACTAATAAACTTTGTTTTTTAAAGTACCCGAGTCAAGCCATCTCTCACAGAAACTTGCTTCTCTTCTGGTGTGAGTCCATCCTGATCATCACAGGGTAGCATGAGTGCCCATACAGCACTGCAGCTGCTCCCAGCTGGTTAAGGGCAGACACTCATATCTGGAATGTTTTCCCTGTTTCTGATTTCACTGCCCAAAAGAAGAGTTCCCAACAACCTTGTGAGCTCTTGCTGGGTCGCTATGGAGCTGCTCTTCCTCAGGGCAGATGAGCTCGGTGTCCTGCTGCCCGGAGTTACTGACCACACATCTCCTTGGGCTGTATTTGTCCTCAGATGGCTGGCAACCAATTTTCTGAGCCAACAGGAGAAGTCTATCTTTCTGAAAATATGAGGAATAAGGATTCAACCAAGTCTTCTTCCTGGAACTGGTGGCCTAAGGAGTTTTGCCACTTTCCTCACGATCCTCTGAGATCACAGAAAGCTTTGGCAGACTTTGCTCATGATATTGCTCAGGGAAGCTCTGAGAGAGGCACCCAGGAGCACAGTGCAGTTTCTGCTTTGGAAAGTGCTGATAGTGGGCACGAGGAGATCTGCACCCATGCCATGGAGGCTACCATTATCACTCTACAATAGTGCCACTGTCTTAGCTTAATGGTAAGTGAGTCTCTAGACCCTTTGTCAGTGTTCTGCCCAGGGGCTTGGACTAATCCTGCTGCAGATAACTTTGATCCTTGGGGCACTGAAGATGTGGGAAGAAGACTAACATTGACTTGCATGCTGTTGTTTAGAAGAAGAGACATATCTTCACTAAGTGCTTTCCATCCCACTGGAATGTCTTCACATCCTTTTTTAAGGATACACAGAGCCCTCAGTATCTCTGTAATTGCTATACTCTGTGCCATAAAAACTGTTCTGAAAGAAGATATATCCAGTAAACACAGGCATGATGCAGCTTTTGTTGTTCATTTGTCCACTGGGGAAGAAGAAGTAGTGCTTGGAGGATTGCAGCGAGTTAATCTCTGAGATGTTTTTAAAAGTGTTTTTTCTTATATTATGAAAAGTGATTTGACTGTATGGGAGGTCAGAGTAGACTCTTGTCTTACACTGCAGTAGCTGAGAACTTTGCTTACTCATTTTGGAGGCAATATTACTAAATTGAGGCAAAATTGGTTTGGTTTTCATGTTTTGAAAAGCAATTTTTTGCACTTTTGCCATCAAAATATTATGATGCCAAGTGAGATAGCACCTCTAAAGAAAAGCTGCTACTGATCTACTTGACAAAGAAAGCAGAAACACCAAGACTTCTGGGAAAGAATTTACATTTTAATTCTGTGAACTTATAGTAAGACACAAATGAAATTAATTATTATTTAATTATATTAAATAATTTAAAAATTTTAATTATTATATAATTATTAATTATATGAATACAGGTTTGTCAACTCGAATTTTCAAAGGCTTTGTTTTTTCAATTCATATGGCCCAGATTTTGGGACAGGGAAACTGCTTCCACTACTGCAGTGCTAGAATATACCCATATGATAAAACTCATTAAACTAATCTTTAGAAACAAAGAAAAACAGGTAATGGCTTTAATTTATGTCGATTCACCTTTGCAGAATTGCCAACTTGACTGGAATATCTACTTCAGCTGTCTGAAGAGAGATATTTAAATTTACTCTAAATGTATAAATTTGATCAACTAGTTCCATTAAACAACGAATTGAATTGAATAGATGTGAATTACAGCTGTACTTGAGATAGAGAATTAAAAAGTAATTTCTCAAGAAAAATGGGCTTGAGTAAGTGCTTCCTTCAAAGAGTCATTTTAAGCGTTTCTGGAGAGATTTTTTTTGGCATTATATCTCTATTCTGAAAGGAAGGATTGTGCCCTAAATAGCATGTCTTCAGGACTGTGCAATGAAGTGCTGTCGTTTGCTAAATGGTAGAGAACCAGCAGTGCTTCTTTTGTTCACTTTAATGCAAAAAGCTTAAAGAAAAAGCGTTTAAGTAGTTTGAAAGACAGAAGTCTGCCATGCTGCAAATGTTGAACGTGTTCTCCCACAGTCAAAGAGTTGTGAAACCTTTAATAATAGGACAGTTTCACTGTGACAAGCCCTGATGTGGTAATATGTAAGTAGCTCACCCATCTTTAGTGATACACATAGAGGCTTTGTGCAATGAAGAAGCAGATGGAAATAGTTTTTAAAATGCAGCAGTAAGAAGTTACAATTTAGCTATGAGCTCTGTAATACAATGTCTTGCATCAGCTGTTTATTGGATTGCTGTGCTTGGTTTTCTCTAGGCTAGTGAAATGCCCTGTGTTCACTTTTCATTTTTTGCTGTTGATATATGGGTCTAGATCCTCAAAGAAACTTCCCTGATGACCTGATTTTAGGTGCCTCAATGAGAGCATCAGTGTGCATCCCACTCATCCAAGCTTGGGTACCTTTCCATCTCCACTAGCAATGTGGAGATCCAGATCCCCAAGGGAATGAATCCAATTCTCAATGGCTAAGCAACAGCTGAAGTGAAAAAGCTCCAGCAGAGTGTCACTGTGAAGTGGAATACAGTGCCTGGCGCCTCTTTTGTGAAGACAAGCTGGTGTGGGGTCCCAACAGCCCAGGGGCCCATGAAATACCACTGTAGGGCTCTAAGTGAGGTGCCTTCTAAGTCTTGTAGACATCCTTTTTGGACATTCCTCTTGAGTAGCTGAGATGACTCCCTACTCAAGGTCCTGGCTTCTCATTGTCTCAAACCTGTGCCTGCTGAGCAGAGCAAGGAGAGTACAAGGTACTTCAGCCACAGCTGTGACTCCTCTAGGAAGATGGAGGCCAGGTCCTGTATAACTGAATCTTGGAGAGTTTGTGTTCCATGTTGGAGCCAGTCCTTTGTCTAGAATAATTTTCTAGAATAATTTTAATTGTCACAACTCATTACTTGTGAGATATTCCCAGAGGCAACAACCTTAGTAGAACTTTTTTCCATCTATGGAAGATCTTCATTGCACAGATTTATTTAGAGCAGTCAGTGTCTGCAGAGAGGTTTATTTTTAGTTTATATTAAGTATGCTATTTAAGTATGTTATAATGTGCAGTTTATTTCCCCCTCAAATACACTTACAAACATAATGGCCACTGGCATACCTAATATATGTCATGAAAGTCCCCTAAAATGTAGAGAGTGTATTTTGTACTGGGAAACAGTAAAAATCTCTTTGCTTTATTCATAATACCAGATACTACTGTGTTGAGCAATGACTATTTCAAATTGTTATTGTACTTTATTACTAGTAAGGAATACTTTAATATATTTAAATATGTGGTTTTAAAACAAATTGATATGATGTGGAAAACATTTTGGATGGAAAAGTTTATCTTTTACTAAGAGAGAAAATGCTGAAAATTAAGCCATGATGTTATGGTAATGTTTTTGTCTATTCCAGAATGAGAGTGTGGATGTTGAGCACCAGGCTGCACAGATACAGACTGTAAGCAAGATAAAACCTGCTTCAGTATGAAAAGCCACTCACAAGTCTAATTTCTAGACTTACTCTGAAGGATTACTTGAAAATCCTCTCAGAAAAGATGATATGTCTTTGACAGGTCTGAAGGCACAGAACCTTACTGGTATGCCCCCAGTGATGGGCCATTCCCAGGGAAGCCAGTGGTATTTGGGGAAGAGGCTGCCCAGGGCAGGGCAGTGAGGTCACTACCCTGTGGCTCATGGGAAGCAGTCCTTTGGGAAGCACGACAGTAGGAGTGGAAAGTGCAGGAGGAGACTGTCCCAGGATAGCAGGCTGTCTCTGCAGATGGGGCTGTCTTCTTCCTGGATGCAGAAAGGAAGGCAGGGTTAAGTCCCCCTGGGGATGCAGAGTGGTTTACACTTTCATCCCCAAAGACTTTTTTCCTGTAAAATTCACTTAAATGCA
This sequence comes from Notiomystis cincta, assembly GCA_013398075.1. NCBI lineage: Eukaryota > Metazoa > Chordata > Aves > Passeriformes > Notiomystidae > Notiomystis > Notiomystis cincta. Next base: position 137,100 of record VZRX01023550.1, on the reverse strand, counting down.
GATAGCACTTCTCCCTAATGGTAGGTCTTAACCTCATCTTCAAAACGTGACATCATTTCTGCAAAATTCTAAGATGAGAATAACTGAGAAGGATGAGAGTCTTAATAAAGTGGGACGTAATACTGTGCAGGGATACCTGCATGTATCTGTTCTGCATCAGGGTGGTGGTGATCAGTGGTGCAGGATTCTTTCTGGATATTACTGAAAAAGGCTCAGCTACTGATGCTGTAATAAAACAGTTGTTTTAATTAGGTAGAAAAAAAGGAGGGATATAGGTAGTGAGAAAATCTTACAACCCTTTGGATACCTTCAATCCCACTTTTGTGCAGCGTTGGACAGACCCTTTTATCCATGGTACACTGTGTAGATCACATCCAGAGAGCCATTCCTCCTCCCTCCTACACAGTGGGACCTTTTATTGTTTGTAACAAACAAAGCCTGCTCCTGACAAGTGTCTTTCATAACACCCACCACAGTGGAGCACAGGCCAGCACTGGATGTTCCAGCAAAAACTCTCTATGTCACCTACATATGCTGACTGACATTTGGGCTTCTCAAACCCTAAGCACAAGGCCCAATAGAGCCAATGTGACTTTCCCAAGGTCACTCACTCCTTCAGTACACAATAGTCCTCATGCAGCATTACATCCACCAACAGAGTACTTAAACAAAAAGGAAAAAAACAACTAACTTTTAATGTAATTAAACATCGTTTTCACATATAATATGTCATAGAAAAACCCCAAATTTATGTAGTATGGGTTCCTCTAAGAGATAGGTGAGAAGCATCTGACTGTCCCAGAGCTTAAGCCTGCAGCATGACAAGGGATTGGTCAGAGCTCATGTGGTGGTTTTGCAGCATTCAGATTTTTTGGTAGATTGGATAACTTCATAAACTAAATCATAATCTATCTAAATTTCTTATGATCTCTCTGATCAGTCACCAATCTGTGCTCAAATTCCACAAGAAAATTGTGGAATTTACCCAAAGAAATATTCCTTCAAACCCCAGGTTAGTAACCTGAACAAGTCCTTCCACTCTTGAAAACGTCTTTTGACGTGCTGCAAGAGTGGAGTTAATCAAGCTGTATGCACACTTAAAAACTGAAGCAAACAGCAATGAGAGATGAGTTTGTGTCTTTCCTGGTGAAGATACAGAGTTCCATTCAGAAGATATTTTCACGAAGTAATAGCTGGAAGCTTAGATGGGATCCCAGTGAGTGTGCTGAGGTAGAACTGGGTGAGTGTCCGTGTCTGCAGTGAAACCCATGTACTTGTATGGGAGTAAATGTTCTTTAGCTATGTTATGGCATCTGTTTAACTTGCAGAAGGTGTTTTGTGAAAAGACCTTGGAGCACAAGCCTATTCCCTTTTCAATACCACCAGGACAAACCCATCTTCAGGAATCTCCTCTGGTGTTATGTGAATCAGAGCATGACACTGAGTGGCCTCTACTTAGGTATTAAAAGAACAAAAAGATTTTCTCCTTTAACAAAGAATAGGAGACAATCCAGCAATTAAAGCTTTTTTTTTATTTTTTTATTTTTTTTTTTTTTCAAAAAAGCCAATTGTTATTTGAAGATTTTTGGGTCTTCAAGTTGGCAGGCTTCTTTTGAGGTGCAAATGACACTCTTGCATCCAGCATGGTGCTGCAGCTGCTGCATTCATCACCTAAGCCAGTGGCCACCTTCCTTGCAGTTGCCCCTGCACTTTTCCTAGCTAGGCATCAGCTTCAGATTGAACAGTGGAATTTTACAGCAGAATACCCACAAAGCTGGCAGTGGCTGTCAACAACCTTATATAAAAATCAAGCTCAGAGCCCAAATCAAATAGTAGAAGCAGGTATGATGTTTTAATGTGCCAAATAATGTGCTCCTGAGACATATGCATGCAAGGGAAAATGGAGAAAGGAAGCAGGAAAGACCATTTGGAAGCCCATCAGTGTTTCAGTTTTGCAAAATGGGATTCCTAATTTTTGCATGCTCAGTGCTATTTTAGAATACTTGTGGTGAAGGGGGAGTCTTTTGAATCGGATGGGGATAGATGGGTCTGAGGAAATTGCTTTTCAAAACAAGACTGGAACAAAAGAAAAAGAAATTTTAAGGAATCAACATTTCTTTCCCTATCTCCTTCCCTTTTTCCAGCATATGAAGTACAGCAATTCAGCATTTTAAAAATTGTCTGCTCAGACTAGATTTCCTGTGTCAGATCCATTATGTCCCTACCCTGAAGACTGCCTTTCTTTAAGAGAAGACAAACATCCTTATCCACAAAAGGTTTGCCACCATGAAAAACTTTAGTCCAGGAACAGTTTTTTGAAGCCCTAAATTCTCTTAGATAGGACAACACATTTCTGGGAACACCATAGGTTTTGGAAATCCTGCTGCATTCTGGATGGCAAGAAAATATTTACCCTGAATTTAATAGCACAGCACCACCAGCTTGTTGAGGGAGATAATTGTCCTGTTCTGCTCTGCACCTGCTCTGCAAGGTGGTCTCACCTTAAGTAATGTGTGCACTTTTGGGTGACACATAATAAGAAAGATATTAAATTATTAGAGAGTGTCCAAAGGAGAGCTAGGAGAATAGGAAGGGTCTGGAAGGGAAGCTGTATGAGGAGGGGCTGATGTCACTTGGGGTCACCAAGCTCATTGCAGTCACAACTTCCTTGTGAGAGGAAGAGGAGGGGCAGACACTGATCTCTTCTCTTTTGTGACTGTGTGATGGAACCAGAGGGAATGGCATGAAGCTGTGCCAGAAGACATTTAGGCCGGGTATTAGGAAAAGTTTCTTCACTCAGAGGATGTTTGGGCAGTGGATCAGGCTCTCCAGGGAAGTGGTCATAGCACCAACCTGACAGAGTTCAGGAAGAGTTTGGATAATGCTCTCAGGAACATGGTGTGACTCTTGGGGCTGTACTGTGCAGGGCCAAGAGCTGGACTTGATCCTTGTGGGTCCCTTCCAACTCAGAGTACCCTATGGTTCTGTAATGCTGTATTCTGTGATGTTGTTAGCTTTTTCTCTTCCATCCCTGGGGTGCCTGCTGAAGTAATCAGCAGCATCAGGCACTTGCTGGAAATGGGTAATTTTCTGTTGCTTGTTTGCAGGTGCATCCCTATGATTTCTATGATGCTATTTATTCTTGAGTGCCTGTTGGGAATTCCTGAATGCCCAGGGGTCCAGGCTGAAAGGAAGACAGAATTAAGTGAAAATCATGATCTCTCTCTCCTCCTTACAACATGAAGTGAGGTCAATGCAGCAATATTTTGCTGCTGTTTCAAACCAGCCAGTAACTTCTCTATTGCTTTTATTGGTAATTGTCCAAATTTGTGACAAACTGGCATTATGGAATAGGTCAGCACAGTAAATACATGTCAGACTTACTGAAGACAGGAGGGAGCAACAGTTTGGTGGCTGGGGGCAGTGCTTCTGGCTGCTCCATGAGTTGCTGTAGAGGCTTTTTCCCAGCTTCTAGAGAAGAGCAAAATGTGATGCCTGGGTCCAGCAGCTGCTAGGAAAATACCCTCTCTTTCTCCTGGTGTTTGATGTTGCAGCAGGCCTTTGGTACCAAGGTTGGACACAGGCTATTCTGGGGCCTCCAATGGACCCACACCTGAGTGTACCACCAAGGCTAGTGACACCTATGGAAAAACATATTTAAGAAAGGGTGAAACACCAGATCTCAGAGAGAAGAAGAAAAAAAGTGAAAACCAGCCCTGCAAACAGCAGTGAAAGAAGCAGGAGCTCTGTGGGTGCTTTAGGCACCAGAGTAGAATGCCCTGCAGCCTGTGGAGAGGGCTCTGAGGGAGTCAGGTGTGCTCTGAAGGACTGCAGACCACACAGACTCAGACTTCTCCCAAGGGATAGAGCAGCACAGAGGAACTATTATGGTAACTGATCAGTGATCCCCTGTCTTCATTCTAAACCATAAATTTTATCATCCTATTTTCTGTTCCAGTTAAGGAAGAAGATACAGCAGCTGGGTGGGCATCTGACAGCTAGCCAGCATCAGCCACATGTCTGTACCAGGAATATTTTATTGCATTCTTTACCAGACATACAGTGTTGATACAGAAAAAGGTAGATGATTTAGAAATAACTTAGAATGCAAGACCAACCAATTACTTCCATACAGACTCCTCTCCACTTTGGATAGAACACATACATGGATGGAGTATAGTGAGTAAGGACAATGTATTGTCAAAGCAGGCAGTTTGGGATTTGTAAAGGCCCCCCAGCCAAGATGAAAACACTTCATTCTGACAGCTTTTTGGAGGTGAATTGATTCTTCAGCGCTTGCCACCCCTTTCACTTTGCTCATTTTGATCTTTGCCAGGAAGCTTTCTGCAGTGTCAGGAAATGTCCCACCTGCCCAGCATGCCAAGGATGGAGCATGGTCTTTAGTTCAACTGAACTTGTTAAATATCTGCCAGAAGTCTCAAAAGCAGAAATGTCTGTTCTTTGAAGCCTGTAAATGGGAAGAAACCTTTCCCTACATGAGAAAGAACAAAAGAGTTCTTTAAAAAGGCCTTATTTTCTTCCTAGTAAATACTGAATGAAGGGATGTTTTCTTTAATGAAACCTCTAGCTCCAATGTGCAACAATGCTCTTACTCAGCTGGCAGCTTCTAAAGTTTTTGGTTATGCTTTATAAAAGACAGGGGGTGTACTTGCAAGGGTGGTGGGAAACCAGCATCAACTTCTCTCTGGAGAAAAGAAAAAGGTTTGTGCTCCAGAATTACACAGTGCTACAGTTAAAGTAGGATGACCATCACATCATTGTTGGGACAGTCATGAGGGGGTATTAAAAAGCAAATTAAAAATTGTGGCTATTGCTTCTTGATGTGAAACACCAACATCTTTCTATTTCAGGCTTTGGATGGGTCTGTTACTGAGCAGCCAGAGATGCCTCAGCAAAATTATAGACTAAAAGCAGGCCAAACACAAAAACTCATATTAAAAATTGGCTGTACACCCTCAGGTCTTTAATGAGGAAGTGAGTTGTAGGGGTGGGCTGAAAATAAATGGAGGACCATTCAAGCAGTCTTCTTACTTTGGGAAAACTCCGGCTCTTTCATTCTCTTGATACCTCTGTGATTTCATCATATTTTCTGATAAATGTTCAGCAGTATTTTAGTACTTTTTTAGATGGGCCTATTCATCTTGACCTAATGTCTAACACCTTATTTCTTAATTAATTTAATCTAGTTTTCCAGATAGCAATAATAAAGAATCCTGGGCTGAGAAAAGAAGCTGTAATTAAATAATCTGCTGACGTCATGGACTGTCATGAAAAGTGGAAAACTACAATTAAATTATAACCATTGTCTCTCAATGCAATCTGGAATTGATGGCTGTTTCCATATGTAATTAATGTCTATTTTTATTTAGAATCCTTGGGCCAGACCCATGGCAATTGTAAACTGGTGTTTCCTTACAGACTTCAAAGGACTGCAGTAGCTCAAGCTGGCTGAAGAACTGGCTACTCAGACTTTGGTGACTTGTTCTGGGAACACTGATGAGGCATAAACCCCTTGAAGAGGACAGCTAAGCAGTATTGACAAAAAGATATATAGCCTTGCAAAACCACCTTTGTCTTGCTTAATAGTGAGTTTCCCATACCTTGTGCACTTTGTGCCTATTTGTGCCTGCTTGCATCTCTGCTCCTGATACTCAAAGCTCCCTTTCAGTGTTAACACTGAACCTCTGTCTAAAGACTTTGAAAAAGATGAAATGATGGTTGGTCTCTTCCTCCAAGCTGCAATCCCTAGGCAGTCTCTGTTTTATTTCCCTTGAGGTCCTTATGCTTCACTTCAGTGTGTGACATTTATAAACATCCATACTAAGCTGATATAAATTTAATGTTGTATTCATTAAAAAAAAAAAAAAGAGGAAAATTGCAACTTTCAAGCATAGTTTGAGAGGCTGTGAACATCCACTACTCTTATCAAGACTCAGTGAGAACAGTAAATGCTCAAGACCCTTGAAATTCTGACTTTTTTGTCCTTGATAATGTTTCTGTAAGGACATTATGCAATTGATCAGATTATGTTTCAAACAAGCCAGAACTCACAACCAAAATCCATAACTTTAGAGGCACAATACCCTAGTTTATATTCAACACATTAACAGATTTTACAGGAAAATGCAAAAGAAAGTTTTCCAGCCTCAAGAAAATGCATTTCTTTAAAATCACCATATCCTTCTTTCTCTGATATCTCTTTCAGCAGCAAAGAAAGCCAATGGGAAGGGGATTATGGGTTGCATCAACAAGGGCATCACCAGAAGAAATAAAGAAATCATTATCCCACTCCCCTCAGCCCTTGTCAGGCCACACCTGGAACACTGTGTTCAGGTTTGGTCCTCACTATGCAAACCAGAGGTGAACAGGCTGGAGAGGGTCCAGAGAAGGGTCACAAAGACGACCAAAGGATCAGGAAACCTGTTCTGTGAGAATGGCTGAGAGAGCTGTGTGTGTTCAGCCTTGAGAAAACAGGGCTTGTGGACACCTTATCACCATGTTCCAGTATTTAAAGGGTGGCTACAAAGAAATTGGAGACTCCCTTTTTATAAGAAGTCACATGGAAAATATGAGGGGTAACAGGTACAAGGCACTCCTAGGGAAATTCCAGTTGGAGACAAGAGGAAAATTGTTTACAATGAGAACAACCAGGCATTGGAATAATCTCCCCAGAGAAGTGGTGGATTCCCCAGCATGAGCCAGTTTTAAGATCCAGCTGGACAGGGAGTTGGGCCATCTTGTCTAGACTGTGCTCTCGCCAAGAAAGGCTGGATGAGATGAGTTTTGAGGTCCCTTCTCACCTGGTCCTTCATGATTCTATGAAATTCCTGAATCTCTTCCCTACCTATCCCTCCTGCCTGGCCATAGTCTGTAGTTTCTCCCCACTGGCTCTTGGCCATGCTCCACCATGCTACCAGTACACTGCACCTGGCTGTTTTTCAGCCAGGTACACAAGATCTGGGGGAAAAAAAAGGAATCAGCAGCCAAACACAACAAAAAAGCTGACAAGATTCCTAGCCTCTTCCACTGTCCTTTAGCACACAGCCTTGCAGCAGAACATCCTATTATTCTGCTTCATAAAGCAAAAGTGGATCATTTTCCCTCGTGTAATATTCTCTCATTTGAAAATATGCTTAAGGCAAGGCTGAATATTCATGTAATGAAGAATTTAATTTTATTAATGAGATGGCTTAACTCAATTTATTTTTGTTTGGGAATATTCAGTATTTTGAAATGACTGTCATTTCTAAATATGTTGAATCTTTTATTAGAAAGAATGGAAAAAGAAGACAAACTGAAGGAAGACATTTTACCTTGCTTATCTCCTATCCAGTCTTTTCCTCAAACATTTTCATGTGTCATTTTGTTCTGCTTCAGAATGAAAACAAGCTTCAAACTAGTGAAATTTCCTATAAAATTAAAATTCTGGTTGCCTCCTTGCTTTACTATTTCCCTATCTCAAAATGCTAAATAAAGCCTTTGAAATTCCCGGGGATGCTAAAGTGAAACAAATAGTTGTGGTTAAAGCAGGCTCCTCTCCCTTACTAGTTCTCTTGCATAGTTAATCCAACTTCCCAAATGGGAGAAAAGGAAGCAAACAGTATTTTGTAGTGGTTTTGGCACTTAATTGGTGAAGGAATAGTGCATCTCTCTCCGTGAAGATTTGTGTAGTGCTGGCAGAGAGAAGGAGCATTTCAGAGGCAATGTGTGCCAGACAGAACTGATGTTTCTACTACACATTTTTTTTTCCTGATGACAGAAACTATAAATGTTATGAAATGTCCCCCCAGGTAATTTTGGTGAAGAAGTTTGTTCATACCAACAGCACATACATCAATAAAGTAATAAACAAAGGGCACAGTGTCATTAAGCTGGGTTTTCATATTGGAATTTTGAGGTGTTTGTAACAGGATCCAAACATGGCCATTAGTCATTGATGGAACCATCAGTAGAAATACCACCATTTGGAGTCCTTTCAGCAATTTTTGTAACAGATAATAAGAAACCTCAAAATGAACTTAAATGTTAATTTCTAGGCAAATAAACTCTCATACATCTGGCTATATACCTTTAATAGCAGACTTTAATTTTCCAGACTTGGAACAGCAACTGACCCTTGGTCAAGCAAAACTGACCTCAAGAAAGGCAGAGCTGGTAAACACAGATGTACTGCAGATATAGAAACTTCTCTCTAAATTTCAGGTACATCAACTTTTCTGTGGCTCTAGCATGATTGGTAAAGACAAATTCAAATCACAGAATAAAGTTAACTTAATTCATACGTTGCTTTGTATCATGCTCAGAATTTGTTTAAATTACATACCTCAGGTTAAAGGCATGAGCTGGGTGAAAGAGGGTTCTTTCTTCAATATTGAGGGGCTTGGTTTACCTTATTTCCTTTCACATTTTTAAATAATCTGCAATTTGAAATAGTAGTTTTATGTGGGAAAGTGATTTTTTGAATCTTACTGTCAGATCAAAGCTAAAACAGTTAATTGATTACCAAAGGATAAAACAAGCAGATAAAAGCAACCAAGCAACTGCTCACAGAATTGATTTATAGCTATTTCTGCCAAGGATTCGTACATCCTTCATAGCTCAACAGGGCTGGTCTGAAAAAAGGCAACCTAACACTGTCTTAACCACAAATCCTCACTTACCACTTGTTCTGTTTATTCTATGACTCACAGAGATAAGAAAAATAGGATAATTACCGGAGACCATAATGCTGTCAGCAAACTGGAACATGCTTCATTACACCACAACATAATCACAACTTTGCACTAAAGTAGCTGTGACAGTGCCTGTAATGAATGGAGTTAAACTGTCATTTGTTATGTTAGACAGTCAGATTGGTCATAGCTTGCAACGTGGCAGTGTAGAGGATATATATATAATAATCTCAGGTCATTTATTATATGTACATAAGAAAGAGTGATAGGTTTTGCACCAGGGACAGATGAAATCTGTGTAGTCACTTAGCCCTACAGCCAGAGCAGGGCTGAGACACTGGCTCATGATTTCAGGGGTTGCTGTAGGTCCGGAGGGGCTCTTAGGCCCTGTGCTGTGGGCTCCATGGCTTTCCCACTGGGAGCACGGCCAGACCGTGTGTTTCCAGGGACTTCTGCCTCTGGGGCCCTGCTGGGTCTGGGTGCTTGTCAAGCCCATTGCTGGGCCAAGCTGGCACTTTGTTGCAATGTCAACAGTTTCAATGGTGAATAGAACTTTTTCTCTTTAATTTCTTTTCTCTATTTAGGAGGTGCTAAAACAGGGATGTGCTGAGGGCAGCAAGGTTAAGACTGACCCAGTTTGCAGTGCAGGGTCAGTAGGGATGACATGACTGCATTTGGTGAGAGGATCACCCATTTTACTAAAGTAAGCCTGTCAACATCCAGGCCAGTGATCTTCATCTTTATTCTTCCCAGGGAGACCACACTTGTTGCACTGGGTCCAGTTCCAGGCTCCCCAGAATGAGAAAGACATTGCCACACTGGAGCAAGTACAGTGGAGGGCACCAGCATTGGTGGTGACTTCATCACATGAAGGGTAAGGAGAGGTGGGAAAGCTCCCAGCCATTATTGATGATGATACTGATGATGGCAGCTCAATAGCTCATTGTTATTGATGAGATATTGAGGATGGCAGCTCACTGCTCTCTTCAGCTGCCCACTTGGAAGGGACACTGAGGGAACCAGACCCTTCCCAGAGGTGCACTTGGCAGAACAAGGAGTGGGTTACATGAGCTATGATGTGTGAGATTCACACAGTAGCAAAGGCACCTCTAACCATGGGGCTCAAGTTGAGGTACAAAAAGGAAATCAGGAATGAGCACATACTCCATTTAATGTCCTACTTGGAAAATGAACCACAATAATGAGAATATGGCTTATAGTGCTCAGCTCTAGAGTAAATATCAACTATCTGGCTTCTCTTCCTCTCATGACCATGCTTTGGAAACCATGCCAATGTATTAGCAATTGAAATAGTATCAATATTGCAAAACCAGGGTTTATTGAAAGCTACTCATAGGCATCCCAGCTGTAGCATGTCAGCCAAATGTATAGCTTGTTGGTGAAGTAAAACACACTTTGGACAATGGGAGCCAACTTGTGAAGCAAGATATTCTCTCTGCCTGTGGAAACATGGGTCTGAGCAGGGATGTCTCTGCTTTACTTCCATAGAAACACAGGAACAGATACAGAGTGAGAAGTGCAGGCCTAAGAAACTGCAGGAGGACACAAGGAAGCTATCAACACCACCAAGACTGCAGAAGGCTGTTTGGGAACTGCTGTTCACATAAAACCCCTGCTGCAGGCTCTACCTTCAGCCAGTAAATCATAACTGCAAGCACATAAGCCCAGTTCAGACTGCATGTCTGGTAGAGAGATGCTGATCTACACTCATCTGAGTGTGCTGAGCTTCCATTGATCTTGAGAGAATGGGTAGATCTGCCCTTGGGACACAACTGGAAACAGGGAGACGTTGATCTCTCTCTCTGAACGTTGTGCAGGGTCAAGCAGCATGGATCACTTGGGAGACATGGGGCTGTTTACCAGCTTCTCTGACAAATTCTGCTGACCAAGGAAAAGAGGAATCATCTTCCCTCCACAGAACTCTTCCATTTGGCAATCCTGATTGTTGGGAAAGGTACCAATAGCATTAGACTTTTTTCCTAGCCTTTCATGCTTAATTATTAAAATGTCTTGAGCCACACTGAATAATTAATACAGACTTTGTTTATGTCATGAGGGAGAGAAGTTGCTGCCTTGGAATGATGGTGTATAACTTCCAAAAGACAGGGACTGGGTAAGGAGGGCACTTCTGAGCCTGGTCAATTACATGAAGACACCAGAGAGAGGCAGCTGGTGTTTCTGCTCTTACTCTTGTTGGCACCTGTTTGAAGCAGGACTACCATGCTGAAGGAAAAGGTATAAGCAATGGCAAAGTCTTCCTCTCATCCTAAAAAAAACAACCTCAAGTGATCCTTCATAGCAAAGGTAGAGAGGAGTTTTATAAAGCCTAGAATGTCTGCTTTGTTATCACTACTTTCAAAACAATTTCGATTTTTGAAGGAAGCTTGGTATTGCCAGCAGTATGTATTTGACTCCATGAAGACAGAAGTCATTCTGATGTGCCATCCCTGTGTGCTGATGAACACTCAGCTTTGCTACCCCAGTTACAGCAAAGAACACCTTGCAGGAAGGGGAAAAAGATACAATGAGTTTTACCAAGCCAGAGGTCAGGCAGTGTGGGCTTCCTCAGAAATAAACCAATGGTGCTGGAAAAGTTTTCCTGAAAAGTCATTGCTTTGTCTCATGTCCCAAAAAATACCCACTTTGACCCACACTTTTCCTGCCCTCTCCCTTACCCCTCCTGGTCTTTCAGCCAGCACTGGCTGCTGCCATCCCCCTTGGACCATCTGCTGTGTTCACTGTCATGTGTGAGACCTTTGAATGGCTCCTGCTGGCTCAGTGATGGACAAGCGCCCTGTGATCCTTGCTGGCAGAAAAATCTCCTGGGAAATGGATCTTCTCTAGGAGCCAGTTGGGTTAAAAAACCCTCTCTCATATTTTTGGAGAGTAGTCAGGTTCCTCCTGGCAGTGGGAAATAATGTAGAAGTAAGAGTGGGAAAATCCATTGCTTGGGAAGGGTCAGGAGGAGCTCAGAGTCTCTCTTGGCAGCTCTGCAATGCCTGGGCTGATCTGGACAGAATCTCCAGAGCATTACTGACATTTCCTTTTCTGCTGTGGAGTGACAAGCAGGAGCAGAAAATACCCCTGAAAGACACCTCTAGAACTCTGGTGGGAAGTAAACCAGGGTGTTGTCTGCAGTTCTGGCAGTAAGAGCCCCTATGGAGAGAGCTGGAAATGTGCATCAAACCAGCATCAACCACAGCGACCTGGGCCAGCTGTGAAACAGCTCTGTGGGATGCTCTGCCCCTCTGAAGGCTTTGTATGTACCTGTTTTCCTACACAAAAGAACCCAAAACCAGCACATGGATTCAAGTGGCCAACACTACAAAGACTTTTTGGGGAGCAGCTCAAACTGAGGCCGCACTTGATGCATGGACAGAAACAAAGAACTGCATTTGCAGCAGCACTACAGGTCCTAGTTGATGATTCCTTGCACCTGTCCAGTTCATTCTCCAGCATCCTTCCAAGGCAATTTTTGCAGAGGAAGGAAACTGACATTTCCCTGGCACTTCTCTTTGCCAGGGAATATCTGCAAGTTGTCCTCCAGCTCTTCAGGGTAGGGTAACCATCAACAACCAAAGCAAAATGTTAAATATCAAGTGATCCTGGGATGAATAAAACGAAATTCAGGATGAGCCAGTTTGAAGGATGACACAAAAAGATCTCATGTATGGAAGGAAGGTATTTGCTGGACAATGACAGTGCTGAGGAACACCTCACAAAATCATAAACCTCTATCTGGAGCAACAGCAGTGGACAAGGTGCATACCCTGAGTGAGCATCATTATCACACGTTGCACCATGAGGGAGATATTTCCTCCCATTCACTGCTGATGAGATTGCACATAATTGCCTTCTGGCTGAGCAGAGGATTCAGGAACAGGATACTCCAATGCTGAGAGGCTTGGGAAATCAATCATCTAAAGACCTTTCCACTCAGCTTAACATCCACAAGGCCAGATCCTCATTCAGGCAACACTTTCATTAATTTAACCAGGGTGTTTTGCTTGCAAAAGGTTTTTAGCATGCAGGAGAGGCAGCTAGGGGACACCTCAGTGCTTCATGAGGACTTTACAAAGAGAAGAAAAAAGCTCCCAGGATTTTCTTTCCCAGTCAGAAATAGGAAAATAATGATACCTTTCTCCATCAAGCAAAATGTTTGTCAGCAACTGCTGGTCTGAAACTTGACTTCAAAGCCACAGGCATTGGTAAAAGTCCATTTCCTACCTGTCTGTCTGTAGGGCCATTAGGTTTGCAGCTAAAAGCTGATAGATGCACCAGTCAAGATTAGTCAAGCTGTCATGCAGAGTGCAAATTCCTCCTCTTGGAGAAGCTTTTTTTAGCCCATTTTGCCTTTGGGAAACAGTCCAGTCTTTGGTCTTATTTTTGACAGAGAATCTCACTGAAAATTTTAAGAAGTTCTCCGGTGTTTAGGAGCTGGGCAAATGCTCCTTGATCCTTGAAAAACGTTTCCTGCAGGCCTCTCCTGCCTCAGGAGGCTTTTCATTGAGAGCTAAGCACTCTGCCATGGTTGAGGAGGAGGTGTGTTTGCAGGAGGAGGATAATGCTGTGCCCTGTGTTTCTGTACGCGGTGTTTCTGCCCGCTGCAGGTGCCCGACCTCGCCCCGCGCCTGCTCAGCACGGAGGTGCTGACGTCTGTGAGCCCCACCAGCCGTGCCCTCCCACCTTGGAAGGGGCTTCCCAGGGTGAGGGGCCAAAGTACAGCCTTTGAGCAAGTGTTCAAGTTCAGGACTGCTGTGTGAGAATAAAAATAGGCCCTGAAAACACTTTATTTTTCATTTAAATCTGAGGAAATTGAATAGTGTGGGAATACTAGTGAGGTCTGTACATAGAACACAACAAGATCCTGCCCCAAGCTGAAGCTTTTCATCCTCAAGAACTCTGATTTTTCTCAGTAGGTGTGGAACCAGAAAGAGGGGAAGAATATCTACCATATGAAGACACAGACATGAAAGAAAGAGAACAGGGCACTACTGCTAGAATGTTTTCAGTGGTCATATGAGCAAGATGACTTGCAAATAACTGAGCACAAGATCATTCCCTTCCTCCCTTCACATTTTCTTTGGCTGTATTAGTTTTAATTACCAAATTATTCTCAAATGTGAAATGATTAAAATTAAAGTCCTAGTGCATCAAACAGTGGATGTAGACCAGGGCAGATATAGGAGTTTAGCTTTATAAGCTCTTTTTTAGGGGCTGGCTGTGCAGATTTTCCCCATCTAATTGGTGCAGGCTTTGCTGAAGCACCTTGCAATGGCTGGTAAGCCTCTCCAGACATGTGGAAAAATCCTGTAAGCCTTTTGTCTTCTCTGGCTTGTAAAGGTCAATGTACACTGACCTGCTTGGAGTGGATAGACAAGAAAATACGAACTGTTAAAATATTTTTTTTCTTTTAATTCACAGATATTCTGCAGTGCTTATAACCAGATATCTCAAATGCACCCACAGAAAATATATTCAGTGCAACATTATCTGGCAAAGGAAGTGGACACTACCAAAGCAGAGTCTAACCTGTGCAGTGATGTATTTTGGCAAAGAAAATCTTCTTGCTTTGGGCCTAGAGACAAAGGTTTGGTCAAGTAAAATCTGTTCCTTTGTTTATTTTTGTTCTGTGGGTCAGAACAAGGGACATACTCTCAGTGTTTTAAACAATCCACAAACTGTCACAGCAATGCTCTACTCTGTACATATTAATGTTAGATTAAAACTGAATTGCCATCAAAAAAAAAAAAAAAGGAAAGAAACAGCAGCCTTGGTTTCATGGAATAATTAGTCTCAATTAGATATAACATTCTGCCTAAACATAGCATGCAGATTCTCAAAGGGGAAAAGGTATAAGAGATCTTTCCTTTTCCACTTTAACACTAGTCAGTCCTAATGGGGAATGAAATTCTGCAGAACCCCGTAATTTCCCTAAAAGCTCCCTGACTGAAAATGCATCTCATACTGATGTCTTCATGCTTTCTTCGTGTACTTGGCACAGCAAACAGACACAAAAATGACAGGAGAGGGTTGTCCCTGGCTCTTTGCTTAATCTTTTAAACAGTTATACCAGCTACTGTATTTTATTCAAAGCTTGAGGGCATTTATATGATCATGGGTATGAAAATATAATATGCTGGAATTTTCTGCTGACAAAAAACTCCATCAGGCTGTGGCTGGGGTGCTGTAGAGCTGAGACTTTTCCAGAGTCAAAAACTATTACCATCTCTGTCACCAGGAACCTCTAGGCAGGCAAAGTCACAGGCCAAGCTAACTCAGCCTTCCTTTCATCTGACTTTGTAAACAGATTTTAATTATTATAATAAAGGCTGTCAAAAAAGCATTTCATAGACACAATATTTGCAGCATTTATACATCCAGTGAAGGGTACTTGAAGTGAAAGAGAAAAAATATTCCCACATTTTAATAATAGTAGCAGAAGTTCAAGTCACTCCATCTGGGGAGTTGTCTCGTAAAAATGTCATCAGAGAGACTTAACTTTAACCTGTCTGAACCTTTCCAGCTTCTATTCTCCTGCTTTTCTGAAGATCCTGGTGTTTGCAGGCAGCATTGTCCCTCTGTAGTTCAGCTGCAAAATACAGGCACTTTCTTCCAAATTCCTGTGCAAAGGCTACTCCCTGCAGGAAGAAACCTTTGAAAAAATTGAACATTTTTAGTATTGTGAAAGAAAATAATTCCATTACTCTTGCTGTGTGATTATAGTAAGCAATTTTATTATTAGCTGATGTCTCTCTGGAGGCTTTTGAGCCATGTTTTGCAGCATGTCGGGCGTGGGTACAAAACACTCCCTTAAGCAACTACTCTGTTGCTCTCTTATGAATGTGTACAACCATCAAACATGTCCTAAGGCTCCCAAATTGCTCTTTTTATGTTCCATTCAATGATTTTTGTTCAAACAGCAAAAGAAAAACTGTGCTCCCTGAACCAAGCTGGAATTCCTGAGCCCAAGTATTTCACAGGATTTAAGGAGAGGTGCTTTGCTCCTCGCCTGCTGTCCCAGGGCTGTTTCTCACACCTCATTTTTGGGTGCAAACGGTGCCATTGTGTGGCTGCTGCAGCAGGCTGCCTGCCAGCAGGTGCAGCACACAGAGGAGAGAGCTGCTGGGTCTGCTGGGACTCCAGTGGGCAGGATTTCTCACCGTTCAGTGCTGACTGACTGGAGCTGGGATTTAATTTTGTGCAGTGGACATATGGGAGGCAGGGCAGCATCTGCCTTATTGCTGTCTGCTCTCTGTCAGCCTGGCAGCTACAGCTTTAATCAAAAAAAACCTGCAGCTGAATATTTTGGCATCCTCATTATCTTTCTCAAGTTGGTCCCCACAGTTTTCAAATTGGAACGTGGGATTTGCTCAGCTGTTTCTTATGGGTTTGTTAATGAGAGAAGCTCAAACAAGAAGGCCTCCACTTTTCCTGAAGCCATTTAGATTAAGAACTGCAGAGCAGGCAGTGGTGGCTATAATGTGCCCATCACCATGTAAAGTCCCTGCTTGGTCCTCAAGCAAGAATAGGGACAGTAGTAAGTGCTGTATTGGACACACACCAGGTCAAGTGTGCAGCGGGCTTCAGGCATGACTCTGGGAAAAGAACAGATGAAAAGCTGAATGAAGTGGTTTTTCTCTCCCTGATGAAAGAAAGGCTGTGGGGCAGGAGGAGTGGTAAGTCATGCTGCTTGCTGCTGTCACCACAGGGCGTTTCTCAGAAGCAGACATTCACTCTGGGAAAGACAGCCCTGGAATCAAGAGCCACCAGACTGGGACCCTTCCCAGGCAGGAAACACAGACATCTTCATCCCACCCATTACAAGCCTCTGGTGTGATGCAGATTCTGCTGCTTATTCTGGAAGGGCTGTGCAGCAATTTGGAGAATTCAAGCTAAAGCACTTTTCATTATGGCCTCAATTTTAAGTTACTAAATATCTTCCAGACTTCCTTGCTCTATGTGAGCATAGTGAGGCCTCAGAACCCAGGTGAGGACTCAGGTGAGTGGTGCAATCAAGCCCTGGAAATGGTGTTACCCTCAAATCAGCCAAGCCTGCTAAAATGTTCTGTCAAGTCTTACAGTGCTCATTGAGAAGAGAAAGTCATAGACTCCTAGAAGGGCTTGGATTTGGAAGGGACATCAGGGATCCTCTAGTTCCAGCCCACCTTCCATGGGCAGGGACACCTTCCACTAGACCAGAGTGCTCAAAGTAATCTTGCTCTAGATGTTTCTGCTACCTTGTTATTCAGTCATCACTAAATTTTCTTTTCTTCAACTTCAGCCCATTTAATTTGGAAAAACCTGAAGTGATGTTATTTTCTGAATGAGAAAATGACAAATTCCTGCCAGAAAAGTAATTTTTAAATTCTTCTTAAGAAATAATAAAAATCAATTAGAAGGACTTGGCAGAAGTTTCTGCATTAATGCACATGAATTATGTATTTACATACATTGCATTTAGATTGAAAATTTAATCATCTTCATTGAACCTATAGTTAAAATGAGTAGCATGTATTTTACCCTTTCATTTTAAAGCATCTCAAAAAGATGCAACTGATGCAATAAAAGTTGATATCACACAGAGTTCTTCTGGTATCTATGCTACCAATGAATAGATACAAATCAATTTTATACAAATGTACAAATGCAACAAGCATTATGGAAACTACCTTATGAAATGAAAAGGGGGAAGGAAGGTAAATATAATGAAAAAATTTTAAATAGTCTTCACATGTTCTAAAATTCCTTTTGAAAAAAATTATTCTAAAGACAGTAATTTGCAATTAAAAAGAAAATAAGAATTCCAGGTCCCAGATTATGAAATATCAATGACTTCTCATTCTGGTAACATAAGTCAAATAAAACTAATAAACCTGCCATGTAGTAATTTATTTCAAATGTGTTTTATGGTAGGTTGAATGTGAGCAAAGTCAAACATAGGATAGAATACAGCTGGGAGAGAGAAAAAAGATTTACTGTCCTCTCAACCAATGAACTTAAAAAATTTCATTATGATGAAATTGTTGGTTTTGCCCCCTAGAAAATGAAAGTGGGAGGAGATCAATAATCTTGGCGTCATGTCCTAGTGACACACTGAATTTTGTAGGTCTATAGGCCTGTAAAGTTGTCCAGGTGCTTATTGAAACCTCATTTAAAAAGTCAAATTTCACAAGTCTGAAAGACCTATTTGGAAATTTTGCAGTTCCTTGCAAGACTCCCAGTGGTCTCAGTTCATAGTTAGCATGAATAAAGACTATAATTAAAGATTCTCTGCCAGTAGCTGTATTTTGCCTCCTAATCCTAATGAGCACAGGTCACACAGACTCATACATCTTTAGCAATTTTCAGACTTAACTCTTTATGGAAACCTGTTACAGAGTTTGTGGCTAGAATTGGATTCTGGTTTTAATTTTAAATAAAGAAATCCACTCTGTTGCTCTTGGCAGGGACAGTGATGCAGCTGCAGAGCACCATCCTCCTCTGCCACACGGATCTCGGAGCCACGTTGTACTACTGGATCTCCCTGCAGAGGACAAACAAAGACCTCTGCCTGCCCAGCAGCTGCTGCCACCAGGAAAGATGGGATCCATCTCATACAACTGCACTTTCTGAAACTGAGCTGTGTACTCTGATAGAGCCACCTGGTCTTTCTCTCTAACATATGAAGAAAGAGCAATACTTCCAAAGGGAGATCAGTTCAGTTCTGCTGCTGTCACCACAGAACTGGCACCTGTTTTCCTCTACTGATGATTGCAGTACCCAGACTCCTGGCTCACACTGAATCCCTAGCCTTTGTTCAAGTGGTGTTATGGGAGATGAACCCCTTGGGGCTTGTCCATACAGCCACAGTTCCTCCATTCTCCTCCCATCTCACTTTGGGTGCAGCAGAACCCAAATTCCCACCTGATGCTGTCAGGCTGCAATACCTCCATGGGAACCATGCAAGGATTCACCCACGTGCTTACCTTAAACATCAGGAGGCAAGGGCTTACTGGCACTCACAGAGAATTCAACCTCAGGAAATTGCTCCATGCTCAAAAGGGGCACTGTCTGCACATCCCCACCCAGGTGAAGCACAAATGTATTTCAATTGCAGACATCTAAAGAGTGTCTGCTTAGAAAGAAGAGCCAGTAATCTTAGTACAACACAGCAGGTCACTGAAGAACAAAACACTCCCAGACTCATTAAACTTAAGGAAAGGGATCAACTGCTTTTGCTACACTGACATCTGATGAAAAATGAGACAATGATCTGAGGCCATTAAAGATCTTTTTCCCTCTCAGTGTTTTTTGGTTTTGTAAGAACTTACTACATCCCATTTTGATGATTTTTCACCATTTGCAATAGCAAATATTAATGTCACTCAGAAGCACATATTAATGTCACTATTTTACTGGCTCAGCATTAAAGTGTAAAAAATATATTAACCCATTTAGGTGTTAGGCAAGGGTTCAGTGAATACACAGATCTTCAGGAGATGTATGATGACTGAGAAGCTTCTCAGCCAATAATCAGCTTTTGTACCTTGTGTAGTTTTTTAAAACTTCTACTTTGCTTATTTGATCAGCTTATACCTATGTCAGTGTCACAGCTTCTAAACTTGCTTTTGCAGGCTCAAAAGGAGTAGTTCCACATCAAACAGGTTTAAAATACTTCAACATCTCATGCCACTCTGGGATGAAGATTGAACTTTGTGTCCATCAGCTGAGAAGTTGTTCTGTTTGCCAGGGTGGCACATAGCCTTACAGCCAAATTTGAAATTCCATTTAGATCTCAGAAACAGCAAAAAGGAAGGAAAACCAAAGGGAAATTAGAGATTTTAAAAAGAGTTCAGTTGCTCAGTTCTTTTTGAAAATCCCAGGAAGCCCCTGTCTCTTGTTCTCAAGGTGACAAAACAGCCTTAAAAATTTGAGACTTCTAATCCAGATGCAGAGATGTTTGAAGCTAAATAACTTCATGGATGAAGAATTAATTTATTTAACTTATTAAACTTTTTCTTAATAATAATATAATTGTGATTGATAAAATTAAGCTGGAAATTAGCAGCAGATTCTAGTCACGGAGTGGTTGATCTTAGAAAGAGTGATAAGTAACAGTGAGTGAAAAGAATGAGTTTAATTGGCTTGTGGGAAGAATTACATGACAGGCTTCCTTGGCAGAGCCAGCTCCCATCAGCAAGAAGGACCTCTGCAGCCAGTGGTCTCTTGTAGTATTTTTTCCTTTTCTACAACTCATGATATGAAAAGAATTCCAATAATTACAGCTGGAGAAATGCAGAAAGCAGCATACATAACTAAGATCCTCTTAATCCCCGAACCTCTCCAAATCATTGCTAAAACCCTTTTGATCTGAGCTGGACCACTTGCAGCACAAAAAAAGCTCTGGGATGGATAAGTAACTTTGATGTCCTGATGCTGTAGTGTTTCTGGCTCTCCAGAGTCCCCCTTCTTCTCCCATTTCAGGGAGACAGAGGACACATCTGGGGCAGCAGCTTTTGTAGCTGGAAGCTGAGCAGCAGGGGCCAGGGCTGTTCCTGCCACCCCATGAAGCCTTGCTCTCTGTGTCCCTCTGATTGCCCCTCAGAGAGGAGAGTCTGATAGTTTGCTTCTGGTTAATAACAGAAAAGAAAGGCAATGTAAAGCCTGAGTACACCTTTCCCTCAATGACCTGTACTTCAGCATTTCTCATTATAAAAACGGCCAAATCCCTCCATGTCAGACTGTGATTCAAGAAAACGTGGCTTCAAAGTCAGAAGTGAGAATAAGTAAATTAAAAGGCAACAGTTCCTGTGCTTCCTCTGTCCCTAACTCATCTGGCAGCTGGCTGCATCACTGCTGATGGTCTGTCAACAGGATGTCATTCTTTCAATTAATTCAGCATTTACACATTTCTAACTATTAGTGTCTCCTACTCTCCAAGAGTAATGTTCCACATAAAACATAAGTCATGTTTTTGAGGTATTATTTCTTTAAGCAATTTAGTTAAAGTGTATCATATGTAGCTTTTTAGCCCTCTAAGCCTAAAATTTTTCGTGAATAGATGCCCGTTTAAAATATATATTGTATATTTTGTTACCTCACTATCAACAGCAAACCTTCATTATCAATGACTGTAGGAAGTAAATTACAATTTATTACTGCAAGTATTGTTAATTGATGCCAGAGAATGTATCTCAAGAACACTCATATAATTTAGGAGCTTGGACAATGAAAACTTTCTTTAACATTTGAGCTAAAATTTGATACTCTTTCTTGGAATCCATCCTTTCCCAATCTCACCTTCCTTTAATCCTGACAATGTCCCTCTTCTTATGTGCAATGTGCATTTTTTTGACACCTTGGGGTTTAAAAGAAATTTATAGACACACAAACATCCGTGTTCACGTTTGCAACATTATATCTCAGAAGTGTTCCAGACAAAGGGCTCCATGTGCACCCTTCTCTCCCTGAGGAGGGCAGGTGAAAGTCAGGAAATTACAGAAATCAGCCAGGTTCCTTGAAAGTACCCCAAAATATTGCTGTGGTGAACACAGTAAAAGAAGTTATATAAAGAGGAAAGGAAATTATTCCTGGGAAAATCACTCCAGGATTGCTTTAAAGGGAGAATCTCAGAGCCAATATCTCAGTAAGTGTAAACCAGAAAGATCTGTTGGAATGAGCCCCTTCTGCAATGTAGTAAATGCCAGGTGGAGGAGTAAGGGGGGCTTCAACCAAATCAAGCATGGGCTGCCCTGATCTGTTTGCCTGAAGTAGCTTCTCCATCCTGCCTGCCTAAGTAGAGAAACATATTCTGCCAAAGGGATGTGGCTATCTAGTTTTCTGAGTCTTATGGAAAATTTCTCTCTTTAGCCAATTGCCTCATTCTTCGATGGTTTTCAAAGAAAAACAACCAATATAATCAGCTTTTCAGAGCAAGCAATCAAAGGCTGCCAAAGAGAAGGTGCATGAAACCTACTCAAGAGGGTCAGGCTAACAGGGAGGGTGCAGTGTTTATAATAAAACATTTATGAATTACAATGTAAACTGCAGTATTTTGAGAAAGGGTAATGAAGTAATTAATAACAGTCATTTTACCTTGCAATCCTGCAAAGAGGGACACAGGAGAGGAAGATAAAGTGTTAGAAGCTGCTGAATACAAGTGAGAATAGCCAACACATAAATTTACAACCATCTATTAGCACTTACACATGCTGTGGCTTCATTGTTTTTTCATGGTCAGCACTATTTGTATTGAGCACCGAGCACTTAATACATCACTCCTAGGAACAGAAATCTTTTAGAAAAAAATGTTATCAATTTTTCCCCCTGCTGATTCCAACACTGAAGATTCTGGTAGTTATTTACAATTATAAAGATACAATTACTATTGAAAATGTTGATATGCCATTAACTGTTAATCATTATTATGAAAAAAAACCAAAACCAAAAAGCTCACATGCAGGTACTCTCATATTATGCTGCTTTCTCAATCACTTCTGATGTTTCCACAGATTTCATCATTGCTAGCAAATCAACATCTATTACAGATCTTTCATTATTCCCATTTGAATCCAGTAGTGACACAGTAAGAATCTAAAGTAGAAATAATGTTTTCATTAATTATTGATGCTGAAGAGAATTCAATGCACCACAGCATGGGAAGCCTGTCTAAACCAGAAAGAGGAAAGGCAGCAAACTCAGGAGATTTGCACAGTGAGGATCTGTTTGGGCTCAGGAAGAAGCAATGGAGATGGGAAAGGACATAGTAGGAGAGGAATTTGAGATGGAGCCTGTGAGAAATCATGGCCAGACCTGCAGGGACTGATAGGAAAGCAATTGGCTTGGCTTATTATGTTGGATTTCTCTTTGCTTGCCCAGGGCTGTTTCAGAAGTCTTTTCTGTCCCTTGCTGAACTACACCTCTAAAAGTCTGAATTTGCTCCACAGTGTGATTTAGAGATTGGCCACTTATTTTCTGATAGGAAGTAACAAATTTACAGGCCAAGACATTGCTGATAACAAGATGAACAGGTTCTTTCCCCAGCTCGGAGATCATAACAACATTCTCTCCACACTTTAACCTGGATTACTTGAGACAACATTCACACAGAATCAAACACATTGGCAAAGAAGCAGTGCCACCATGAGAGCAGCAAAGAGTTCATTCCTATATGTGGCAAAATTCCCTTCCAGCCTGCTCTCCCTCATGGATCCCTCACCCTGCCCCCAGCACCTTTGCACAGGCAGGATGCACAGAGCAGTTTTACACAGTGCTGTCAGCAAAGTGTGGCTGAACAATGCTCTCCAGTTTGGGTCTTTAAAACTAAGCTGGGTCTCTTTCTCTGTAACCAGGATCACACTGAGGTAAGGTGGTGCCCAAAGCTGGTTTTCAGACTGGCTGTCCTCTAGTCACCCAAGGTGTCATTTGTGAGCTGTATAAATAAGACCTTTCCCTGCCTGCTTTCATGTAGTGATAGACATGAAGTACACATGCTTTGAATCTGTCAGTGCATTTGTCTTCTGTGAGTCCCCTGGCACCCTGCCCTTGTGAAAGTCCTGTGACACTATGGGATGGACAAAGAGCTCTAGATGCAGCACAGAGGGGAAGTGTCTCCACTGGGGGCAGCTTCAGCCATGACCCAAACTTGTGGCCAAAGAGAAGATGGAGCTGGTTTCCTTCTCTGCCCCATCCCTTGCCTCTGTTTCTCTTTTTCTTGTCAGGTTTCTTCAAGTGTAGGGACTCCTGCTAAACACACAAAATGCACACCAGAAGACCTGCTCAGGAAGGACTGCAGAAAATGACCAGATTTCCGGAGCAGTGCACATTCTTCCAGGAGAGATGGAGCACACAGTGTGTAGTAATTGGTACCACATCCACACACACAGAGTAATCTGGGGAGCTCAATTGAATTACTCTGCTGTATTAAGAGAAGTATGTGATCACACAGTTAATGACACAGAACATGTACAGGGAGAGGAGAAAATCTATAGTCACATTTTCAATGTCTGGCTTTTCCTACCTTCTGAATGATTAATGATATTTCAGATGCCTTAATATGTCTTGAAATTCGCAGGTTGTTTTTTCTCTTGAAAAAATGACTTGACTGCTGCCCCAAGCAGAAAGGACTCTGAGTCAGCTTTGTGATTAAATGTAACACAGTGGTTTTGAAATATGGCAATAGGTTCACCTTACAAAGCACAGGAGCCAGGAGTGGATTCTTGAGATGAAAATTTTCAAGCCTTTGCCTTTGCTATGCCATCTTTGTAAGCTCTGCAAAGAGCTCAGCTGGTGATAAACAGTAAAACGTATTGATGAGCTCTCTATTCCCCAAAGCTCTGTTCTATCCAGGAAAAGCATATATTGATCAGGAGATGAATGATATTTAATATATGAAAGATGGATTTGAAATGGCTGTGTTTGTCGAGGCAATATTTGTGATTACCCCAGTAGTACTGATGCTGTGTGTCATTGCAGGTGCCATGTCAAAAATGCAGTATGGTAAAACAATGTCACACAGTGGCAGTTTCATTCTAAACCACTGTAAACAAAATTGTTGTAGGGCAATAACATGGATTACCTCAAGGGAGTATGTTTACACATATATTAATATCTATGGAAATACCACATCCATTCTAGTGCCTCAGTTTTTTACATATGCTAATCATTTAACCAAAGTTGAAGCAAAGTTACTAACAGACCTTTTGCAACTCAGTTGCTGTCTGAAAAATCAGTATCCCACTAAAATGCAAATGACTCCCTTTCATCTCTGAGTCACGATATGATAATTTAATATGATTTGGTATGGAATGTGACTCACTGCTCTTGAAATCATGGGGACTGACACTGGATTGAAAAATGAGCAGGCAAAATGTAAGGCTAGCTCCAGGAATAATAAAGCAAAGAAGCTCAGGTTCTGAAGAGGGAGCTAGACACCACTGTGAATTATGAAAATTGTCTTCTATTAGTTGCAGCAAATACATGTGTCCAGTGGGGAAAAGGCTGGCTCACAGAAACCAAGGTAGATGTCACAGCAGGTGAAAGCTGCTGTCATGATTGCCCACATCCAGGGAGTCTTAGCATGGTTTGGGAACCACCTAGCCAGGAAAGAGGACTGGGTTACCAAGTGAGATGGGATAGAAGACACTTGAGGCAATCATTGTAAATGGATGGTTGGCAGCTGTGACTGAAAAAAAGAAGGGAAATAGCTGTTTTATAACAAAAGGATCTCTTAGGAAAATATTGACTGTGATGCTGTTGCAGCATTCCCATGGCATTCAGTATCATTAACCAGGAATGGAAATTGAAACTGATGTTAGTTAGCACCTGTGTGCAGGTGCAGAATTCAGCTGCCCAAGATGAACATGTTTGAATTGTTTTTGAGCAAGAGTTGGCACAAAAGAAATGCATAAAAATGGAACTGTCATAATGATATGGACATGCAAATGTGAGGACTTGAACCAGGGAACATCTATTGATCTGTGCTCACTGGAGAGTGATGCATAATGTCAAAGATCTGTGCAGGAATACAAATGAAACTTGCTTAAGTTTCAGGGGAAAAAGAAAAAGGACAAAGAGGAAGAAGCAAATTTGAAGCTGCAAGTAGAATTACTCCTTATTTCCACAAAAACTAACAAGTTTAATTAATCAATTATTATGTGTGATAACTCAGTGCCTTTTAGGTATTTCACACTCTGATTTGGCTTTAAGATGGATTCTGCATGCCATTCAGGCAGGATTGTCCCAGGTTAGGCTAATTCCTACAGTGATTTACATAATTCCCCAGAGATGTAGTCCTGCAGAGAAATTTCATCTCTCATCACTTCCCATCTCATTATTTGGGGTGAAGTGGGAGCTCATCCTTGGGACTCCCATGGATTTTTGGCAGAGGTTTCAGGGAGAATACAAGTGGATATTTGCTCCAGTACTGGTTGTTCTTTTGGACAGGGGCTCCTGTCCTGTTGTGGAAGGATGATCAGAGTGCACCTCTCTCCTTGCAGCAGACCATGCAGGACTAACTCCTAGCAGGCTGTAAGCAAACCACAAAATATGCCTTCCTGCACACATCCATGTGGAAATGATTTTATGCATTTGGACATTTTCAGAAACAATGAGAATATAATTAGAAATTAAAGGGCAAATGAGAGAGATGAGCAAGGTTTTGGTCAACCTGGATACAGCTAGATTTGAGGGCAAAAGGAAGGCACTGGAAGATGAGAAGGTGAATGAGCAAGTCAAGTGTTAAACATGTTTTGCTGAAAGTGGAGGGTCCTCCTGCAGCCTCACCTCCCTTGCCACAGAAAAGCTGTTGTTCCTTGTTGAGATTTCAGCTCTACTTATTGATGCTGACTGTTGGGCTATGGTCTGGGAACATCTCAGTCACACAATTTGTTTGCATATTATCTCCATCTTCCTTAAAATGCACTGACAACCCAAATTCCAGCTTTAAATCCTGTGAGATTGTTGGAATTTGTTTGTTTTTGCAATGTGACTTATTAAAAATCAGTGGAATTCATGGATTAAAAAAAAAAAAACAACACCAATTTAGTCACGCCAGAAAGCAGAAAAGTTTTTAACTGATAATTTTAAAAAAATCAAACAATGAAATGTGACAAGTTTCATCCCACTATCTGATCTCTCCGGAAACTTGCAAAACAAATAAAAATAGTGATTTAGAATGAATAGACTTAATGTAGTCTTACTCAGTGTTGTTTTTACTATGCTGTTCTGAAATCACTGGCAGCTGAAAAAAGAGACATACAATGAAGTAAAATGTCACAACGTAATATGTCAATAAAATCTTCCCAGCAAAATGAATCATTTCAAATGTCTTTAGAACAAGATGGATTGACTCTTGTATACTGTTCAAACATGCTGCTTCCCAACATGATCCAATGCTATCAGCCTGTGCAGGAGCAAACCATGGTTGTTTCAGACATTATTTGGAATTTTTTCCTTGTTATGTTGTTGGTTGGTTGGTAGTTGTTCAGAAATGCACTGTAGATGTCCAGCAATGGTTTGCTTCATGAAGATCATGTCTAGATGAGTGGAAGCAGTTGAATTACTACACCTTAAGAAGCTGTAGTCTCCTAGCTGATTCCCTCAGGCAAATCCTCTGGATTGTGTATTTAGGCACACATCAATGTGTACTCATGGAGCAACAATCATTCTGGAGATTGCTTTCGTCATTAATAAAGAGGCCAACAATTCTAATAGATCTCCTCTTCTTCTTTGCACATTCCCTAGCAAACCAATCTGGATTTCATTCAGAAGATGTGGGAAATTAGTCTTGTTATCTTCTGTTAACTATAAAACAGCATAGTGGTACACTAACACAGTTAGACAAAACCTAACCAGTAGAAAAACCAATATGTGCTGTACTGAGTAGGTGAGTTCTATTTTATAGGTATGTCATTCAATTTGTTCCAACTGGTGAAGTACCTGTGCTGAAAATGCATAACCTGGTCATTATTCTTCTGAAGGAAGAGAACTCCCATGCATACAATAATGGAAAGAATTGCTACACATTTTATTAAAATAAGGATGTGATTGCTTTGAAAATGTGATTGTAAGTCATTAGGGGTGTGTGAAATACTGTTCTCAGCGCATACATCTGAAGTAAGATGACAAAAGACTTTGTTCCCTGTCTCTTTGCTTTAATAATGCTGCTATGGTTTGATGAGGCCAGGAAATCTTAGTTTCTCCTGAAGTGTTGGTGCCCTGAATGCAGCAGGGACTTTCTTATCATTCCTTTCCTGTGCTGTGTAACAATCATTTCTGAGAACTGAGGGTGTGCTTAGAAAATAAACAGCAACAAACACTCCCTCCCTCACTTTGGTGTAACCAAGCACTTGGAATGAGGAATAGCCAGGACAACAAAGCCCTACCAGCAGTGTGGAATGGAGGACTCACATTTTAAAATTACATCTTCTTAAAACTTCATAACACAGAATTTGGACCTTTTTAGACTACTCAAGATCCAGTATATCCTTCTTACCCAAGAAGGAAAAGGTATCCAGAACATTCAGGTGATAGGTGTCCAAGTGTTATCAGCCATGGCTTTGCATCAGTGTACGATAGGAGGAGGAATTTGTATTTAAATAAGCATGCTCTATGTTTTTGGACCAGGAAGGTGATTCAAGTACTCAAAATTTCATTTATATTTGGCTGAGAACAGCTGTTATGATGGTCTAAACTGCTGTCATCCACTGCAATTAGTCCCTACTTTGGTTAAGGATAATTTTACATTCAAAAAAGCAGTAAGGGGCTTATCTTGTTTTTCAGAAATTTATTTTCTTTTCTATAATCCCATATGTTTTGAATTTTCAATTTAAAGGCTAATACTTATCCTTTGAGACATTATAATGATTGTTTAATGCTACAAACAGAAAGTACAGGCACAAAATCACTTTTTTGAAGTGCAAGTTAACTCTTGGAAACATGAATCCATTGTGCAGGTGACCATTATATTAAAGAAAGTAGAATTGGTCCCAAAGAACATTAGAAATATTCCCTATAAATGAGCTAGCAAAATAACCCAGTAGGGAAGTGGGAAATAACCACATTTTCTTATTCTGCCAATCATTGATTTCATTTAAATATGCATGTATAAAACTACCTACACAAGAAAAAAGATGCAACTTGTATTTCAAAAAACACTGAATCACTAGTGTTCAAATTCGTGTTAGAGCCCAAAGCAGAGAAATGTGGGAAATGTAAAGAAAGGGGTGCTCTGTCTGAGTCATGTAGCCTTCTGACATATAAATTGATTTGGTGAAACAAGGGCTGTTCCCTTTCATGGAACACAGAATCAGAAAAGACCTCTGAGATCACTGAGTCCAGCCTATGACTGAAGACCCCCTTGTCAGCCAGACCATGGCACTGAGTGACACATCCAGGCTTTCCTTAAACATCTCTGGATGGTGACTCCATCCCTACCCTGGGCAGCCCATTCCAATGTCTAGTCACCCCTTCTGAACAAATTCCTGCCACTGTCCAACCTAAACCTCCCCTGGTGCAGCTTGAGTGTCCTCTCATCCTGTCGATGGTTACCTGGAAGAAGGGACTGAACCCCCACCTGGCTCCAGTCTCTTTTCAAGGAGTTGCAGAGAGTGATAAGGTTTCCCTTGAAACTCCTTTTCTCCCAGCTAAACAACCCCAGCTCCCCAGCTCCCTCTGCCACTTCACATAAGACTTGTGTTCCAGACCCTTCACCAGCTTCATTGCCCTTCTCTGGACTCCTCAAAGTGGTGTTTTCCTTCCCAAAGTCCTCCTCAATATCCTTTCCCATCTGCATTTCTTCTCCTTTGCCCTGAGCAATGACAGTTGTCTGCTTGCTCCTTTGTCCACACCATTGTCTCCTCTCACCCCTTCCTTTTGACTCAAAGATCCCTCTGTAGTACCTGGAGAGACTGTATTTTCCTCTCTCAGATTTCTCCTCAAGCCTCACATCTGACAAATAATACTTGGGCATGAGGGAATACTGCCAATAACTGGATTATCAACAATTACATTTTAGCATTATGTCAGGTTCAACATGTTCAGCATCATGTTCCATTTCACTCTGAAATACTTTGCCCACAGCATACAGTAAAACCACAGAGCTTGTGCCATCTATACACACTTTCACAGGAGTCATCATTTTCCTTCCCAGCAGATAACAGAGAGCCTGCAATCAATCACATACAACTCCACTGAAGGGAAAATGAACAAGGCAGTCACAGGCAGCAGATGACCAAAACGGCGTTGAGTTTCTATAAATAATACACTGCAGAGATGAATTAATTATGGTTCAAGGGAAAGGTTTTAGTACCATCATACATTATTTCCTATCTGATTTGGAAACAGCCCTCTGGATCTGAAAAGGAACAGAGGCATGGCATCTGTTTGGCTATCCAGGTGTTGACATTCTGTTGGGTTCATAAAGGCTTGTTCTCTCTGATTCCCTGCTCTCATGTGATCCCAGTTAGCATTTCTCCACATCCAGAGGAATCCTCCTGGGCATTAGCTAATGAAAAGTGCTGTAATTCAAGAAATGCATCCCTTTTGGCTGCTATTATTTGCTTTTCTCTGGCAGCCAAACAAATATTGATATTTGGGGGCCTCATCTATCAACAGAAACTTCTTTCATTGGGGTTTCATATAGATGCAAATTAATAGTGCATATAAGCCACTCACAATCAAAACCTGGGGAATTTTTTGTGACAAAACTCTTTTTCCTATTTACTTTTTTTTCAGTTGAAGATCATTCTTTGCCATAGCCTTTTGCTTCTACTGATTTGCAGAACCACTGGGAATTAGATTAGTCAGGACATAGTGCAAACCTGATTCTATCTTGTATTTATGCTAACAAACCAGATTGGGTTTTTTGCCCACAGGGAGATGTCTGGGGAAAAATGGGGGAAATGCAACATTTCCTAACATAATGCAAAGATGTATTATTTCTAAAAACCATTTAAACAAACAGCAAACAAACCTCTGCCACTATCCCAAACATCCTGCAGTGTTTCTGCTGCATCAGAGCCCCTGTAGCTGTGCAGCTAACACAGCATGCCTGGTCTGCAAGGACACAGCTCAGCCTTGCTGTGACTGACCCAGGGCTTGCTGCTTTCCACAGAACACCAGTCCCACCCCAAAGCCATCCAACCACTGCACAAAGCTAAAGGTATATGAGTGACATTTAGAGTAAAGACCTGCAAGGTCACAGACATAGACATTTGTGTTGATGGCTTTTTGATGAAAAATACCTGAGTAGATTTGGATAGATCTTCAAGAGAAGAATCCCATTAATTCAGGTGTTCATATAAGCACATTGGTACCATTTTTGCATGTCCATTTTCCCTGCAATCTGCATTCAGACTGAGGTTGTAAAACTTATAGTAGCTACAGGTAGCGTGCTGTCAGAATAAGAGGAATACAAGGAGGTCTTCCTTGTTGAGAACTTCCCTGGAAACAAAAGAAAGAAGCTCAGATCTTAGGGAAACTTTCAAAACCAGCTAAATGAATGCTGCAAGATACATGGCTCAAAGGACATTTGTCATGTTGAACATTTAAGTAGCACATTGATTTTCATCTCAGTTTATTTAATATTCTGAATATGTCAGATCTGGATTTCATTTGCATTTGAAAGATACTTGATATGGTCAGAATAATATTGAGAGGAATTAATTCATCTCATCCTGCATTAGGAAAGCTTTCTCGTTACTTTAGATATGAAGTCTGGAACAGTGATAGCTTCCAATTAATTGTTCTCAATGACATTTTCTGGTTCATGGACCTTTGCATAGAGAAATTTCCTATAGTCTTTTTATAATTATCTGATCTACCTAGCAAGGTTGGACAACGATGTCAAATACTACAATATGTGAAAATTACTCAGTCAAGACAATGCTAATGGATTTTTGAAGCTGATAATATTTATTATATCTCTTCAGTTTGGGACAATGATTTCTGACATCTTTGATCCCTGAAAATTGTAGGGGAAATTGTTCCAACCTCTAGTGTGATCAGTAGGTGGGGACCCACATGGGGAGGAGGCAGAAGAGGGGCTGAGCAGAAGCCCAGAATCAAATCAGTATTGGATACATTCCCAAAGACTGATTCATCACAGAGCCCAGCTGCAAACAGGGTAGGAGAGGGTTTTTCACCCAGAGGGTGGTTGGGCACTGGAATAGGCTCCCCAGGGAAGTGGTGACAGTACCAACCTGACAGTTCAAGAAGTGTCTGGACAACGCTGTCAGACACATGCTGTGATACTTGGGGTGTCCTGTGCAGGGCCAGGAGTTTGACTTGATGATCCTGGTGGGTTCCTTCCAACTCAGCATATTCTATGATCCCGGGATTCTTCCCAGGATAAGGCAGTTGTGATGGCACATCAATCACACAATATCCCCAGAGATAACACTGCAGAAGAACTAAGGGATCATTTTCAGATAGAAATAGTCATGGCAAGTGCAATTGCTGACATTCTGTGCTCTCTAGTGATTCCTTTACCTCATAAATAACTGGCTACAAGATCCACATCCCTGTATTTTACATTCCTTACATTTTAACATAGCAGAAATCAGCTGAATGTGCTATTGACAACTGGTTGTTATTCTCCTGTTAATTCTTCTCCTTAGTTGCAGAATGACAATGAAACCAAAACAATTTTGTGAGTGATGCAGGGATTAAAGTTTTCACAATACCACTGTACCATAGCTCATTAACAGTTGAGATATTCTCAAATGCAGGAGTTTGTGTTTGTTAGGAAGGTTTTGGAATGAAGTTAAGGCTAAATTGGCTGCTTAGTTCTTCCACTGAGATTCTCATCTAGTTTGATTCACCAAGCTCAGGGAGAGGACTGTTGCCTTCTCCAACCTTCAGCTACCTTAGCTTAAATACACGATGAACACATCCAAGTTTATAAAGTAAAGCTTAAGTTCCACAATTAATATCTCAATTGATATTTTTTTAAAATATTTATGTTTTGAAAATATTTATAAGCTCATAGAACTGAAAGAACTTATTTATTAAATAAAATTACTTATGCTTATTTATAAAAGCTTATCTCCTTAAAAGCCTTATTGAATAGAACTCTATTTTGAAGTAGCTACCTACTCTTTACTAAACTCAAAAATGAGAGGTTATTTCTCATGGCAGGAGGTTTGAACTAGGTGACCTTTACAGGTTCCTTCTAACTCAAACTACTCTGTGATTCTATGATTAGCCACTTATAATGTTTTTAATAAATTTATTTTCAGTCATTTCATAAAGTATCTGAAAAATGTAAACATTTCATAAAATTATTTGTTCCACAACACAAGTGTAGAGCTAGATTGGTGTTACTATTTGCTTCATTTCTCACTAAATTTGCATTCCCAACCCTCAGGATATTGCTATTTATAGCAATCCACCTTGCAGTAATCCTTAAGAGAAAAGAATTGAACTGCAGTGTTAGATGTGTCCAGCATCATGTAAAAAGTTCATCATGTAGACAAGTGGTGAAACAAAAGGGTGACTGTAGTTCCACAAACCTGGCTGGTAGACAGCAGGAGATATAACTGGAAAAGGACTTACCCCTAAGAGGTATGGTAGAGCCAAGAACTGAACTCACATTATTTGAGTGCAACTGAAACACACTGAAATTTTACTACTAAAAGAAAAGAGTTTGTGTTTCATCTCTTGTGCTTTCTCGTGAAAGACAAGGCCATCTTAAGGGCTTTGAAGTAAGTACAATTACACCATGGGAGGAAAACTGAGATATCACTGCCTCTTCAAATGCATGGTACTGGATTTGAGAAACAAAATATTTAGCAGTACTGAAAATGAATGATGGGCAATGCTGGCATGACACCAGAATCAAGCATCTAGTATATTGACATAATTTTTACTTCTTCCAACTGAGTCTGCTTGAGTCTGATTTATTTCAGTCAACCCATATTCCCTCCTAAAATGTTGACATGGTATATTACAGCCATTGATCAGCACCTGATTAAATGAATGAAGCGCTTTCATTACCTCCAACCCAGATTGAATTGCTGCAGCCATAATGGGAACACAATATTTCACCTTGCTTTGAGGAACCCCCATCCTGCTTCCAAGCCCTGATACTTATCGTTCAGCATGTTCAATTGGAGAGGAAGATTTATGCCCCCTCTCTCCCAGCAGCAGTTAGGAGCAAAGGCAGAGGATGAACTGACTGTGGGACAGGTGTGGCATTGCTCCATCTCTGAACTGAATGTGCAGTCCAAATATTGACAGGAAAGAAGGAAGGAAGGGTGAGTGGGTTTATTTTCAAAATACAGCTGTCTGAACCTAAGTGGTATTAGTCCTTGTCTGTATTAGCCATGCTACATCACCAAAAATACAAGCTCCCACGTTGGGCCTGTCAGATATACCTTTGGTGTTACATTGCCAAGGACATCAGTGCTAAATTTTTACCAGCTTCTGGCCTGTTATTATTAGGAGGCAGAAGAAGAAACAAGGTAGACTCCAAAACTGCTTTATGAACAGGATTAATTGATGGTTTCCAAGTGGTTTGCTGGTGCCAGTGCTGTAATTCCAGTGCCCTCAGCAGAGACCTGAGTCTATTCTCCCTCTAATTGCAGCACACAGTAGCACTGCTTTGCTTCCTTTCTCATCTTTTCTCTTTCCCTGTCTCTAGTTTCATTACTGTGAAGAAATAATTTACCAGAGGCTAATAAAGTCATTTTGCAGCACAAACATTGGTGAACCTAAAGGGAAAGTAATATTACTGGTCCCTTTGAAATAGTACAAGCATAGCTAACAGGGACTAACAACCATAGTAGCCACTCACTCTTTGATACTTCAGCAGAGAGAAATATGGTCTTGACTTTAATTTTGTTAATGGGAGATTAAGAAACTGTATTTTCACCAGCCTGACAAACCTTGTTTGAGATTTTGTGTGTCATAACAGTGACTTTTGTAAGTCCCTTGAAACTACGCACAGAGATATTTTGAAAATATTATAAAGCCAGGCTTAAATTAGCTTAATGCTCTGCAGAGCTGTTCAGTGCTAAATCAAGCTGCTGCAAGAGAGATGTGCCTTTTTTAGTTTGATTATTGCACAGTCAGAGCAGAGGTGTTTTGGAGCAGAAGTTGCTGGAAAGTCTCGTGCAGCTCTGCCAGAGCTCTGCTTGTCTGCAGCAAATCAGCCTGGCAGATCCAGCACCTCTGAGTGGCCCTGTCCATCTCCAGATACAGAGTTTAGGCCCTGTTCCAGGTAAAATCCTAGTCCCAGTCCTGCAGGCTTGGCTGGGATCGCATGGGAGAAGCCTGCTTCTGGTCTCATTTTACAAGAGATTCTTTCTGGAAACCTTCAGCTTTCTGCTGCTGTAGCTCGTGGCAGGGTGTGATGGCCAAGGGCTGCTCACACTCCCAGTGCCAAGTGCAGCAGGTCCTGGGAAGGAGAGGGCTCCCTGCCATAGAGCAGGCACGGGCTGAGCATCTTTGCAGGCTCATTGACCTCCCTTCTCCTACTGCAGGAGAAAGCAGCAGCCAACACAGACACCTGTGCAGACTTCCCAGGGCAACTGCAACTCTAAACCCCTCACATGTTCTGCAAACCCCACAGAGGGCTGAGCAGCTCTCAGTTAGTGGCACAGCCAGGATCACTTCTCCAGTGTCCTTGACTTCTATTTCTCAAGGCAGTGCTGTCATCAGTGCAAAAATATACAGCACTTTTGAGCAGCAAGGGATATTTCCTATAGGTACTAACTAGCTAAGGCAGCCCATTTTCCTGGCTCTAGCTGGAAGTCAATGTGTCTAGGGGAAAGCACAACGCTTAATCACCCACTTTGGGGGAAAATTTAGTGTGTGAAGCTCTTGCCAAATTGGATCAATTATTTTATTGGCTGAAATAAGTAATTATGAAGCTTTCTTGGCATACAATTAGTTCTTTCTGTTTCCTTTTCCCAAGCACTGCAAACCTTTTAGGAGAAACAGCAACCAAGATAAAGTGATTCAAGAGAAAATGATCCAAAGATCACTGGGCAATTTTTATACTTTAATGTTATCTCTGCTTTAAGAAACATGGCAGGTTCCACATTTTAATTTTGAGGAATCAAAATGAATGCTTTTAAGAATTGCCTTTTATGCTAAGTGAAAGTAAGAGCAATGACTGACTATCACAAGGGTAAAGCATCTTCCCAATGGCAGAGATGGATTGGGGGTTAGAAGATGACCTTAGCTGCTTTTTCTGGTGGTCTTTGTTCTGCAACAATCAGATTTAGAAAAACTTATCTAAGGCAGTTGAAAGTAATTCCACTGCATGCAAGGCATGTCAGGGAAAAGAAGTGATGCGATTTTTGGACAGGCAAAGAAAGGAGTAACACTTTGGAAAAATTCAAATGGCTCCTTTCTACCATCCTTCAGCAGCAGAAGATACAGTAACAAGGGGTTAGACTTCCAGTTCTTCCTATTTTTGACAATGTTTTGAGGCACTGTGGGTACATTTCATTACACAACCTCCCTCAATTTTCACAACATTATAGATTCAGCCTGTGATGGGCCTAAACAGCGGGAAACAGAGGATGGAACTCACAAATGAGGATCCTTTACCTTGGGACAGATTCTGTTTTTTCTTCTAAGAAGAAGTGAGCATATCCAGGAGCTGTACCATGGGACAGGGCTGTGCCCAGGCTGTTTGCTCCCTGCCTGTCCAGCCTGCTGTCCCACAGCTCTGCAGAGCCATGGCTTGGCTGAAGGGAGGCCAGGCTCTGCAGGGGGAAGCAGAGCAGGCAGCACCTCTGCGTAGGGCATCTAATCCACCCATTCTCAGTCATTGCAACAGGTGCTGCCCCAGGCCTGGTGCAATTTGGCAACCTGTTTCTTACTCTGTTCTGCCCTTATTTGTAGATTAAACCCATGGAGAGAAGTCGTGCCTATTTGAACAAAGAAAGGATATGTGAAGATCTGGCCACTGAGAATCCAGAGAGGCCCTCGCTTTCACCAGCACCCAAATCCATCCTACTGGCTCTTGAGGCAGAAGCCAGAGCAGGGGGTGCTGGTGGTGAAAGTCAGGAGTTCTTGAATTGGAACAAAACAAATCACTTGTACAGCTCAAAAATATATGAAACTCCACTAAGGATTACAGAAAAGGTTTGCTTTAGGTGTTTTAAGTACATGATTGCTAATGCATGCAGTAAAATTCCCTGTGGGAAAACTAAGTGATGTCAAGTATTATATGCAAAGCAACCAATTTCTTGCACATTTAATCCATACAATAAAATGAATATTGCTTTAGGATTGGAATTACATAGGAGATATTAATGCTTTATGTTATTTTCATCATGTTTACAAAATTATATGAAACAAATTTGCTGAAAGCACTAATGACTTCTCTGTATACTGAAAATTTTTTATGTACTAAACAATTTGAATTATTTTACATTCAGAAAGTAGAAGAGGCTTGAAAAAAAGAGTATTCAGTTACAATGACTACTCAGCAATGGCACTGCTGTGGTGAGTAATTGCTCATGGGAATAATCCTGATGAGTTTGATAGGATTGGTCCTGTGATCATGGTTACTACTCTGTGTCTTAGTGGGAAGAACCCAGGTCCATCACACTTTGGCAAGGACACAGCAGTTCCTCAATGTCTCTAAGAAGAGTCTAAAGGAAATCTTTTCATTTGGACTGACACAGATCAAGACCATCCAGTCTCTATATCATCACCTCAAGTGCAGTCACTAAAAGGATGGCAGCATTCGCTCTTGGGCCACCTAATATAAACCCTGTGGCTGTTAGTTGAAAAAAAATGTAGAGAGTGTGTGCACAGTGATCTTTGGTAACTCATTCTCTGCTTTATCTATTAAATACCTATGACCATATCCCTTCACAAAGAATATACATCAGGCTGTGCTATATTTCTGGGAATAGAAGAAACAGTAACAAAACCTCTGTTTTTGAAGGAGTCATGTGGAAAGAGAGAAAAATCTTTTCTTCTCTACATGAATGTTTCTGAAACACAAAGGTCTATGCTACAGAGCAGCTTTCTTTTATCTTCTTTTGCTAACTTTCAGTTTTTCCCCAATTTCAAACAGAGCAGAAAGGATATCCCTGTGACAAAGAAACAGTGCTCCAGAACAGATTAATTGAATTGAAGGTCAGGTGAGCTGATTTTTATCAATCCAGCCTGATTTCATCTGGATATAATCTTTTGCCCTTGCTTCAGCAGCGTTGTACCTGGGTTGGAAGGAGCAGCACAAATCACAAACCCTTTGCATTCCCCTGGCTCAGACATGAAGCTGCTTCCTCTGGGAGGGAGGGGGAGCAATCCTGGTCCCTGCTTTCTGCTCACTGACAGAGTCACTCTGCTTCAGGGGGATGTTCACTCGACATCCTCCTTATGTGCACAGGTCTCATGTCAAGTCTGAGAGATGCACAGAGCAGGCTCAGCTGAGCCCTGCAGGGCTCTGCTCTTGGTACTTTAGGGCAGGATGGGCACAGCTCTGCAGGGCAGCCCAGACAGGCTCACAGGAACTTTTACCCAGAAACATAAACACCAAACTGCTTTTATCTGTGTGTGCATCTTCTGCACAAAAGCACTGCAGTGTGGATAGAGGGTGATGATCCAACTGGCTGTTTTCAAACCATTTACCAATTGTCTGATCAATTATCCAGTACACCAAGAATTTGCAGGGGCACAAACACTGCAGGATGATGGAGTATGCTGGCTTGGGGTTTTGCCTGTCTTTGAGTTTGCCTTCTGTTGCACAGAGGTGGGGAAAATCAGCAATGCATGATCTTGCATTGGCAAGAAGTGATTTCTCATAGTCCAGAGAATTCAAATTGAGCAGTGGCTCCATTTAATGAATCAGTCTGACCTTCTTACTATTGAATAGCAATAGCCTGTGCTAGGAATTAGAGCAAGAAAAATAAATAGGAAGAGAAATCTATTTTGTGAGCAACTGCAGCTGTCAAGCTACTCTGACTCTTTCTTGGCTTTAGTTTTATCATTACAAAAAAGATGTTTGTTCCAGTCTCACCCTTTCCAGGCCAGGCTGCCTTCTCCCCTGGATGTTCAAAATGAGGACTGAATTGTAATCCCCAGCCAGAAGCATTGCTCAAGCTGGAGTTTCCAGAGAGGACAGAGGAACAAAGGGTTAATGGGAGGTGCAGAGAGACAAGTCTGGCAGCCAAACACAGCCTTGTTTTATGTCTAGCCAAAATGATAGCTGTCCTTCCTATAGTCCTGTTCTCCTCCTGGCAGCCTGTGTCCAAGCCTGCTTGAAGCAGGGGCTGGACAGTTCTAGGTAAACATGTTTTGATTCAAGATTGGCTAGTTTCTTTAATTCTAGAGAGAAATATTTTGGTTGGGAAATGAGGAGACAGGGCTGAGTACTCTGCCTAAATGCCCAGAATTTAAAAGGGCCTCTATGCCAAGGTGTGCCCTCACAATTCTAACACCTACCCTCAGCCATCAGAACCGCAGCCACACCATACCACAGGCATAACCTCTTCTTTATTAATCAAAATCTTTCTCCCACCCAACTTTTCTACCAGCTACAACCAAAATCTTCTTGTTCCCATGCTGGCTGACACAGCCTGCCCAGCATGCCCAGCCCAGCTAGGAAGAGAGGGGATTTTATACCGTGCTTCTCAGGTTGCCCTAGGCATCTGTTTCAGGTGTTTCAAATGGAGTGGAACAAGTCACTGCAGGACTTCCTACAGTGCTGAGACAGAGCTGATATGTGCCCAGAGTGAGCTAGTGAGAGAAACCAGTGAGGTAACTGTAGTGCAGCCTGTGCTAGGTCTGACTGGGATGGATTCACCCTCTTCATGCAGCCCCTACTGTGCTGTGGGTCAGACCTGTGCCCAAAGGAGTGTTGGTGTCACACCAGTGTCCTGCTATTGCTAAGCAGTGCTTGCAAAGAGACTTTCTGTTTCTGACTCTGTCCCCACAGTAAGGGCCTGAGGGTGGGCAGGCAGCTGGGAGGGGACACAGCCAGAACAGTGGATCTCAGATGGTCAAAATGATATTCCATACCATGTAAGGGATATTAGATACCTTATAACAGCATGGGCAGCAGTAAAACTGGAGGTTTTGTCTTTCCAAAGAAGTTATTGCTCAGAGACCAGGTGGATTGTCTGCTCATGGGAAGTGGTGAGTGATTGCCTTGGCTGGCTTTATTTTCTTTCCCTTTTTTATTCTTTATTTCTCTTTTAAGTTGTTCTCATCTTGACCTATGAGCTTTTCTTGCCTTACTGTTCTGATTCCCCCTTATCCCACTAAAGAAGTGAGTGATCATCTTAGATTAACTACTGGCTGGGGTCAATGCACCTCACATTACAGAAGTCATTGCCTTCCTGGACCTGTGAGATTGCTCTAGTGGAGTTTTCTGAGGTTTTACTGGGTTTTCTTGTAAGAATTTCAGCACCACTGCCATCTCTGCCTTCCTAGGGTAGCTCAGGGTGTTGTCCCTCACCTCTCCATCCTCATCCAAAGGCTTTGGTGGGATCTTTCCCCTCAGTTCTCTTCTCAATACCATGGGGCTGCATTTAGCCATACTTTTACCTGCACAGTAGATGTAGCTTTAAAACAGACACTGCCAGTCTGGGCATGCGAGCAAGTGGTGTAAAATCAGCTCTGCTGTGTAACTCTGGATGGTCACTGCTGCCCCAGCCATGAACCAAAGGAGTGTGTGTCTGCCTCTGCCCTGCAGAAATGTCGCAGGTGCAGTCAGGGGATAATAGAGAGGGCAGGGAGCTGCTCTCTGCTTTCCCAGATTTCCCTGTGTCAGATGACACAGAACTTGTGATGGATTGGGCAAGAGAAGAGGGAAGGCAGTCTTTAGTCTGTAGGAAACCCCCAGGAAATCTAAGATTGAGGTTCTCCATTATTTTCCATAGAGACACATCTCTGGCACAAATTTGCTGTGCTAAGCAAAA
>VZRX01023550.1:0-96993 GCA_013398075.1 Notiomystis cincta | reverse complement strand
AAAAAAAAAAAAAAGTCTGTTTTTGCCCAAAGACAAGCAAATTTGTTTTCGTAGCTAAACTTGTAATTATAGCACAGCTGGTATGGAAATGATTTGGTTTAATTTATCATTTATTTATGTCTGTGATTTAATTACTGCAGTCCCTGTTATCAGGTCCTTTAAACTTTTAATTATTATAGGCCATCAAGAATATAATTTATTGCCTTTTGACAGAAAACTGCTTTCCATAAAGCAGTAATCCATCAGGTGAAATTGTGGCATTAATCAGTCTACTCCCAAATACAACACATGAATAAGAATGACCAGAGCTAAATTGAGTTAACAAGAGATCAGGAGATCACAGGATGTTACCTATAGCTGTGATCAGGAGTAATCATCAGGACTATCCCTGTAAAACCACATGTGATTTGAGTGCAAGTTTTCTTCCCAGGTCCTGCAGGACAAGTTTTCAGAATGAGCACACTTGCCACATGCCTGGGTCTGTGACAGAGATGTGACATCAGCAAAATCAATGACATCAGCTTTTCAAATTATAGAATCATAAGCTGTTTTGTGATTAGGCTGAAAGCAAAGCAGTTTTTCTTCTTCCTATATAAGCTAGGCAAAACATACAGGAATCTAGAGGGGAGATGTTAGAGAACCCAAAGCAAAACAAGACAAGGCAAGTACCACCTCACTTTCACACCCAGGAGACAGAGAGGTTGATCCTCTCAAGCTGAGAGAACCTGTGGATAGCTTTGCTCAACATCAAACTTTTGTGTGCACTCACAGTTTATTAAAATTCAGAGGCATGTTTCTGTTTTAAGTGTTACACATCCTTCTGCTGTGCATTTGAAGTAAATGTTTGAGTCAATAGGCAGAGAGCACTGCATAATCCCTTCCTCCAAAAAAATTGGGCAGTTTTGATGTCATGCACAGAAACCTCCATAGCCAATGTGTACCTACAGAACGTTTTTCTCTGTGTGATTCTTCCTGTCTGTTGGCTGGAATGAGTTTCACTTCTGCTCCTCTGCCACCATGGCAGGTATATTTAAGTTCAGATCTCCTAAAGTCCTCATCCAGGATCCCTCTAAAATTGGTGTGGAAACTAATGCTGGAGGCCACAGGGAGGTGTAAAGGTGGATTTTGAGGATGAGGAAGAATATAAACCATGAGTTTTACATTTCTTTATTGTTCCTGGCTCTGCACAGAGTGTGTGGATCTCCTGCCCAGCACATTTCTCAGTGGGTGTGAATTAGGGCCATTCATTTCTTCTGAAAGATGTATCTGACTTGCTGCAGATGAACAGATTAAGCTACACTTTAGAAGCTGATATATCAACAGTTCTAGAAGGCAGATCTTCAAACATATAAAAATATCAATTCTTTGTAGGGAAAGAAACTGTTCATATCCATTAATAGTTGTCATGTAAGAAAAAAGTGACTAAACTTAAAATTTTATAACTTTATCAGTAAGCACCTTAAATGCATTAAAGTCTGACAAATCTTAAAATTGCAATGATCCAACAATATGATGTCATTTGATCATCTTTACACTCAGCACCAGAGCCCCCTGTGCAAGTCAGAGCCTGCCCTGATCACACACATTCCTGGATGATTTGCAGCATCCTCTGCTCGAGTACTTTTGGTTTTTCTCTGGTTTTTTTGCATTTTTCCCAGACATTTTGAGAGAATTAGCACTACTATAACAAGGTATGCCACTATTACTTCATGCAGGATGTATCATAGGATCACTGAATGGTTTAGGTTGGAAAAGACCTCTAAGGTCATTAAATCTAATTGTTAAACATTAAACCATGTCCCTAAGTGTCACATCCACACATTTTTTAAATACTTCCATGGATGATGACTCAACTCTCCTGAGCAGCCTGTTCCAGTGCTTGACAACCCTGTCACTGGGGACATTTTTCCCACTATCCAATCAAAACCAGGGATGACACAACTTGAGGTAATTTCCTCTGGTCCTACTGCTTGCTACCTGGGAGGCATTCTGCTTAATTCTATGAAACAGAGAGACTTGAAACATGTAATTTATGTCTCTTCATGTGTATGTGCATGTGTGCATGTGTACACACACATGTGCAAATTATTAGGTGTTTCAGTCAAATATTTCTGAGATTAAAAATCCATACAACATAAGATACTTAAGGTATCAACTGATAGATGCATCTATGGCTCTTAATGAAATTAAACAAGAATTAAGCATGCTGGAAGGTTACAGCCTACCTTTGGACAAGCATGTTATTTATTTTGAGTGCTGGAATTAATTTCACAAGGTTGCTTAATGGTGCTGCTAAAACAAATACATTTTGCAGAAGAAAAGTACTGGTAAAACAGGAAGTGACTGAAGAAAAAAGATATATTCATAAAGGATTCTTCCATTAATTTTTATATTAATTAATTAATTAATTAGAATCCCTGCAATTATTGTGCTCCTAAAGATCTGTTGCCTGTTTGCTAAGCTGTACAATGTACTGATTTTATTAAAAAATTAATGCTGCCATGATTTCCTGAACAACTGTCAGACCTCTTTGATATGAGGTATTTATAGCTAACATGTGGTCCCAATTCACTGTTGAAAACTAAAAGAATTCACACACACACACACACACATGAAAAGGAAAAGAAACAGAGCAAAAATGTTTTAAAAGTATGAATTTAATTTAGATTTCTTCTAAGTGCAGCCTTCTTTATTAATTCTGAATTTTCCAAAGTGGCAAAAGAATTCAAACATCTTATTGTGGTCATCTTTTATGTCAACACTGTTCTATGAACATACAGCAAATCCTGTTCAAAAAAGTAGCATTTTTTGGTGGCTAATATAATGTGAAGTTTTAAGTGGAACAGGAATTTTCTATATTGCATCTTGCAATGGACTTGAACATCTGTCTCTGATTTTTTCTCGGTGCTTTCTCTGATCTAGGGGGAAATTCAAAGTACTTAGCATTGATTTAGATGTCTGTCACTGCTTAAAATCTACAGAGAAATTTGGTTAATTTCTTTTTGTTTCCTTGATGGTGATAGCAGACATTCTGGGCATCAGAAACGAGAATGAAGCCAGAGATAATAACTTTAGATCTCATTTCTGCACCCTGGCTAGGCTCAGCTTGGAGGATATATCAAAAGTGTTCCTGGAACTGTAACATTTTTCTTCTAGGAAGTCTTCATTCCCTAGCACTTTGTTCTGCAAAGTACTGAGCCCTCTGAAACAACTACTCGTGACTGGGGTGATAAATGCCCGTATTTCAGTGTGTTGTTGCTCTGGATTTGGGAGCCACTAAGGGAGTGACACCACAGCACCTCTGTCTGCCCCATTAGATGTGCTCCAGGGCACAGTCCCCACAACTGCTGGCACCTGGGTGTGCTGGAGGGAGCTTTCCTGCCCTGCCTGCATCATTCCCACCTCCTGTGGCACACCTGGGATCCAGCTTCTAGAAGGGACAGAAGGCAGGTGGGGCTGTCAGAGCTTCTCAGGGATATCTTATGTGAAAGACTTCAAAACAAACCAACAAACCCATTCTTCAATTCGCTTGAAGCAGCTCCTTGTCTTTTAGTAAAACCTGTGAGAAAAAAAAGTTGGAATTTTGCATCCTGTTGAAAAAAAATCAATTAACAGCCTGAATGGGTTCATCACAAAACTCCACAGTGAGTCAAACCACATCTTCCTCAAAGGGATTGTCTCTGCATTTCCATCGAGAAAATGTAATCAGAGGAGGACTCTGCTGCCTTCCCCAGCAGGGGCAGAATGAATGGTCTTGGCTAAGATTATTTGTACAGGAAATTTCATTACTAAAAAGCTTCAAAAGGTGATGTCAAAATGTTACGACAATGAAGACTACCAAGATCAATAGAAAAACTTATGTTCTGGAAAACCAGATCCAATTAGATGGAGATGCTGATGAGCTGATCACGTCTGCTGGGCACAGGCAGTGCATCACAGCCCAGCAGATTCACCCAGGGCACTGCTCACAGGCCTGTCTGTCCCCACCTCCTGTCCTGGAGACACCTGCAGGAAAACATCAGAAGTGCCCAGAGGAGTCCCAGTCACCAAAGCCCCCTAATGGGTGTGAGCAGTGGACAAGGAGGCTGAGCAGAGTCCATGCTGAGCCCTGCCTGGGGCCACCACCACAGCACTGTGCTGGCACCAGTGCTCCAGGAAGGCAAATTAATCAAATATCCATGCAAACCACCAAGAAAGAACAATTTCCTCACAGTTCTGGAGCAACATCCCTAGAGAAAGAAGTGAAATATCTGTAACCATGGATGCTTAAAGGAATAGAAGTTGACATAAATACACAAAATTATTATCTAGCTGTTCCCTATCTGTCTAACCACTCTGTCTCCTGCTCAATCATATTCTGTTACACACTGGAGTGTTTCTACCTCTGATAAAATGCATTTTGAAGAAATAGTTAACAGCTAGTGTGCCCTTCTTTTTGACAGATTTTTTCTGTCATAAAGTGAGAACTGCAGATTGAGACTTGGAATGAACAAGGCAGAAAAGTTAATTGAACAATAATTTCTTAATATGAAAAATATATTCCTGTAATAATGATGTTTAGCATAGAGGAAAGATAGAAAAAGCATTACAGTAATATTTGGGGCTCATTTTGAGACCAGAAAAATAACCTAGCATAAGCTCAATTTTAAATGTGAAGCCTTTCCTGATAAAATATATAATATACTTCACCAGATCAAATCTTATTATGGCAAGATATTAAAAAAAAAAAGGAATAAACATGCAACTTTTATTCAAATGAAAATTTTGAATTTTTTTTCCATATATGCCCATTAAAATTATTTGTAGCATATAATTAAGAAAAGGATTGGAATTTCTAAAGCACAGAAATTAGTATGGCCTGCTTGGGTAATAAA
This sequence comes from Notiomystis cincta, assembly GCA_013398075.1. Classification (NCBI taxonomy): domain Eukaryota; kingdom Metazoa; phylum Chordata; class Aves; order Passeriformes; family Notiomystidae; genus Notiomystis; species Notiomystis cincta. The sequence continues at coordinate 92,119 of VZRX01023550.1, read as the reverse complement.
GGAAATCAAATGCACAATCAAATGCTGCAATGTCTGCATTTATTTAAATTAAAATTTTTGTATAAAGGTGAGGCTGGAATATTAAGCAATATTAAGAAATAGAGCCTAAATGTCATGTTATACAATTGACTGAACTAAATAGCACATAAAATTGAAAATTCTCTCTCTGTCTTAATATTATATGATTTTTTTTCTAGAATTTAGTACACTTTTTATACTTTGCAGTGTGAGGTTTTCATAAGAAAAATTGTATTTATTTAAACTGTAAGTCAGAATTCATTTTCCTTTAATTTTTATGCAAATTCTGCAATGCTGCTAACAAAATTCCTCTGCTTTTTGTCCCCCCTGTTTCCTTCAGTACAGCATAGCACCACTCTTTATCATTTCAGGATATTTTCTCCTGGTGGAACTAACAAAATACAATTGTGAAGTGAGAGCAGCCCTCAGAGACCCACCAGGCTGGATGGAAGAGAGTGGTTTCTGCAGGGGAGATGGGGTTCTTTAGTGAGCAGGCTTTCTCAAGAGCTTTGGCATTTATTTAGTTCTGTTTTCTATTCCAGGGGGAATCTATGAATGAAAGCTTAAGGTGCTCTGAGATTGGTTAAAAATCATTGTGTTTTTCTAGCAGTAAAAATAGAAAATCCATCTGTTGATCTGTTCTTTTATGTGACAGAGCTCCTGATAAGGAATAATTATCCCTACATCTGACATGTAACAAACACTGACATGCACAAGGTAAATATTTTCCTTCAGGTGAGAGTGTTTTTAAGAAAATCATGAAGAAAAAAATAAGTATAAAATCAGTCAGTTCGAGTGAATGCCAAATATTATTTATAAAGGAATGAGAAAGCAGAAGAGAAATATGCTCTTCTGAGTATAAAGAAATTCAAATGAAGAAGCAGAACTAAAAAAGCATGATACTGTATCTTTTAAGATGAATCAGAATGTTAAGGAATGGATAGTGATCTTCCTGTAGCTCTCCCATGAAAATTATGGTATGCATGCATGCTTCTGCAAAACTGTTTAAGGAAAATAAGCATTGAGGCTGTATTAGTTTCAGCATCCCCTGTTTAAGAAACATGCTAATAAATTGCATAGAAATAAGAAAAAGAAGACCAAAAATTACAAGTCTGAAAATGGTCTCACTTGCAGTTTCTGTAGCGTGGCTAAGGAAAGCTTTTTCTCAGTGTTTCAAAACAGTCAACAAAGATGTAGAAGCTGACAGCTAGGGGCAAAAGTGAGAATAAATGCAGTTTTTATCACTGAGGGAAGTTCACCTTTGCAGTGACCTCCTAGGAGAGGAGCAGTCTCCTGGAAATTTCTTTAGTCAAAATGAGATTTTTTCCCTGAAAATCATGCTGCAGTTTACATTAGGCTTTACTTAGAATGTCCTAAGACTTTGTAATCTCAGAAACTCTATCCAGTAGTTAGCAGATTTCAGATGCAAAGTGCTGGCTAAGATTGTTATAGAGATAGAGGCAAGAGCTGAGGCACACTAAGTGTTTTTACACTTAGCAGGCTTGGGCCTCTGGTTCCTTCAGCTCAGGATCTTGGAGAAGTTGGAGACTGGAATTAAGATAACAAAACAGCTTTTGCTTATTTATGATTAGATTATGACTTTTATTGGTATCCCTGATGAAAAGGTCTGCTGGTCCAGGTGCTGCATCACACAGAGAGCTGCATCTGCCTCAAGGGCAGAGGATGACATCCCATATCTCAAACAAGCACAGCATCTGATGGCACATGTGTGGGGTGCAGAAGACAGCCAGAACTCTGACCTCAGACACTGCTTGGGAGCAGCCAGCACTGGGCAAAGACATTGCAAGGCCTGTAAGCACACTGGAGGGTCTGTGGAGGGTGGCTCAGGCTGACCTCNCTCCTCTCCTCTCCTCTCCTCTCTTCTTCTCTTCCTCCAGCCCTGTGGACTGAGTGTTCTGGGGCAGCAATATCACGAGACTGGAGCAACTTCCTCACAGCTCATCAGGACAGTGGCCTCAGCTCTGCTCTGGAAGCACAGTAATGATGACTCCACTTCTTACTGAGCCTGCAGATGCTGGAAGAGTTGGATCTTTGACTCAACATCCAAGGAGGCATCTTCCACAGTTTATGACCTGGTTTGTGTAATTACTTCAGTGAGAAAGTCGGTTATTTCTTCTGTAGGCACAGTCAAACTTTTAACCTAAGCCTTCTCCTCCCTGGGAATTTCTCCCTCTGCCATGGAAGAGTTGTATAAGCCCCTAAACTTGGCACATTTCCAGCCAGCAGTATTGTTTTGCACATGGGTGGATGGAATGATGGATTTCCCTTAAATAACGGGCCTCCTGTTCATCGACCATAATGGTTCATGTGTCACTCCCCTGACAGCTCTGTGATGAGGTGACAGCCTACCATCAGCACAGCAAGAACTTTGTCTTCTCTTCAGTGATTATGTTGTCCTTACTACCAACTTCACATCCATGACTTACACTGAGTGGGACTTTTCCACTTGCTCCAGTACTTGAGTCTGGCTGAGTATGCCTAAGGCTGACAGCTCTCCTGTGGCTGGGAGGGTGCAAGATCAACCTCTCAGCCAGGGGTGGCATTCCAGCACCACCCTGCAAGCCTGTGCAGCCCTCGGCGTGGAGAGAGATGAGTCTTTGAAGGAATGACAGAGCAGCCCAGCTGAGCTCCAGGCAAAGGGCAGCTGTGTTTCCAGAAGCCCTGGTGGTGCAGTGAGAATGCAGACTGCCCCTTGAGCACTGCTTACACAGCTTAGGCTGGCCTGTGTGCCCAAACAGTGCTGCCAGCTGTTGAACAGCCTCAAAGTGATGCCCTGTTTTCAGTTTCTGCTGCAGTACTTCACTGCAGGTATCTGGAGGCTCAGTGTCAGACAACAAACCTGATCCTGTGAAACTTCTGTGCCGGTGAAACTGCTTGTCCCCAGGATGTGGAGAAAGGTGCTCAGTAGTTCAAACTTAATATACCAGAATCTATTTATCCTGTTCATAGCTGCAGAGCAGATTAATATTTTAAGCAACACAAATCACACTTAAATTTGGATCTGAAAACACATATAAGGTAGCTTTGAATGGTGTTGAATAAATGGAACAAATTTTTTGTACTTATTTTTTAATTATTTGCTTGTTTACACATAAAATAAGTAGAGCTTAGTTCACTGGATTTTTATAAAGTAGAAAGTCAGTCACAATCAAAGTAAATGTTCCCCTGTTCTCACACTGCCATAGTGATACATCATTGCCAGCATGGGTTTATGAATTTTTCAAAAATATCTCTAATGCTAATAGACATCTTATAAAAGAGTAACGACAGAATTGGCAGATGAGTAAAGAACAGAACTTGAACAAAAGCCATCAAAATCAATCTTTCCTTGGACTTCAACAGATGTAAATTATTCTTCAAACACTTCAACATTGATATATCACTCAAGAAGATCAAGGGTAATGGAGAGGGTCTGGGTGACCTCTGAAGCTACAGCTCTGCTTCTAAAAGCATGGGACAGTTGTATGTGGAGATGGTTTCTCCAAGCAAAGAAGGAGCCTTAAGCTTCTCTAAATGAAGTCCATAAGGAGTGTTCATAAGGAGCAGGGAGTAGTGGAACTTCTTGGGATATTCCTGGAAGTGGTTTTGCTTCAGAAGATGCCACCTCTTCAAATATGAGATGCTTCACATGAAAAAGATTAATTTTGCTCAAGTTTTGCTATAACCACAATGTCTGTTTAGTGTGGAGGGGCCTGGGCAGCCTTTGTGGCTGGTGCTGGAACACTCTGCAACACTGATCCCAGAGCCAGGGACCTTGGGCAGCTGGGAGGGTTGGGATAGCTGGCTGCATGGCTAAGAGGCAGGTTTCATCAGATACTTCTACTCTGAGTCAATCTTTACTTCAAAAACCAGTAGGACTCTGGAAAATCTATCTGCTCACTTAAATAGGCACTATTTTTACCACTGGTAATTTGCATCAATCAGGGTACATATGAGCTGATAATTATCATCTCTTTATGGAAGATGGACACAGATTATGTTTTTAGCGTTCTTCAGCATGTTTTTATATCTGGAGTCACATGAAGTTGAGCAGGTGAAACAGCAAATAGTTTATGCCTTATTCCAGAACTGAATTGCATACCAAATTTATTTATTATGAGGAAATAAAAAGTTATATTTTCTGTCAATTTTTTCCCCTGTGTAGCTAAAAATGTGAAAAATTGATCTATCACCATTTTTTAGGCACTTAAAAAACCACTACTGACTTCTGACAAAAGCTGTGCTGATTTAGCCCTACACAGGAATGTCCACCCATGAGTTTTCACCTGGCTGTAATCCCACCATGCTAAGGCAAATTCGCACATAGCAGCCTCCACATCTGTGCCCACAGCACCCCAGTTGTGTCCCACAAGGCTGCCTTTCTTCCCTGGGTGCTAGTGCTGTCCATGGAGGGAAGGCCCTCACCTGGCAAACACTTCCTTAGTTGTCCTCAGCTCCTTCCTCCCCTCTTCCCCTGCAGCAGGACCTGGTTTCTCCAGTAAATTTTCTCATTTCCAGGCTTTGGTAGCTTCCATGCCTGCTGGGGTTTGGACATCTTCCACAAAGGCACAAATACCTTTAAGAGCATCCACCCACCAAGCTGTCAACATCTTCAGTATAAATGCACCTCACTTTCTGAGCTGTGGACAGTACTTTCCAGCCCTACAGTGTTCAGACTGTGTGACACTGCCTGTGACCCCAGCTTTCTAAATTATTTCCCTGACAGACATTTTTCAAGAGCTTTTTTTGTGTCAGCATTCACCAGTGATGTGCTGTTGTAAATATTTTGCTCTATTAAAAGCCTGCAGGTAGTTTTCTTTTTATTTGCAGCATTTCCATCCTGTGCTCTTTTGATGAGATATGTGAAAGAAGATGGAAGAATTTCTGCTTAACCTCTGAGCTTAGATTTTAATTGGTGTCAGGTCAGATTCTGAATTTAAATTAATCTGTGCATTTCCTTTCTTTCCTTTTTCTCTTAAGTCTTCTCCTGACTTTCATTCCCATGAGAGAGTGTGACTTTTGCAAAAGATCCTCTATTGCTTTTCCCATCTATGCTCAGTACATTTCCAGAGTTAGCAAAAAAACACATAGAAGAAGGATAAGAAAACAGAAAAATTGACTCAGACATCCCTTGTTTCTTCTAATGTGTCTCAAAATATCTCAAATTATCTCAATCCATCTTGGAGAATAGGTCAGAATGTTGCATTTTTTAAATGCAGTGGTTATGAGATTGGTTTTTTTAAAAGAAGTTTTCTATTAATATTTCTCATCTTTCAATAAAAAATAAAAGGCCAAGGAGAGTTGTTTGGAAAAATTGGGTTGTGTTCTCCTCCCTGTCCTCACACAACTTTTGCTGTTGGTAAGAGAGAGCAGGAGTGAAAGAATGGGCTCATGCAAGGTCTGCACTGCCACTGCCATTTGCTCTCTACCCCCAGACCTGCACTTCCATTCACCAGGGAGCCAGAGGCAGAAAGAGACATCAAGGTGTCAAGAGTTGTTGGGGTTCTCCCAGGAGCTCTGCTCCACCTGCCAAGGAGTCCTCCAGTCAGGAGTTAGACTTTGATGATCCTTGTGGGTTCCTTCCAGCTCAGGATATGTGCAAAGGTCCTGCACACCTTTGTCTTGATAGAAGGGTAAAAGGAACTGAATTTAAAACCAACAAGTCGTTTGGGGGAAGAGGAGAAAATCCAGACAAGAGAAAACAAGATTCTGGCAAATTGTTTCCCCCACTATTTTATTCCTCCTAGCCCATTTAGCCACTTACTTGCCAGCTTCTCCCTGCAAAAGCCAAGTCTGCTCCCAGCTGTGAGTTTGCACTCTTAAAATACTGCTTTAAAAGCCACTTGCATTCTCTAAATAAAAGAAACAGGGGGACAGAGTATCTGTTACCTGAGCATGAGAAGAGTCTGTGGATCCAAAATAGATAATCCAGAAGGAAAAGGATATATCAGTACCAAGAGAGGTACCAGAGGGTGAGTTGTTAGACATCCTCCATTCACTGTGGTGGGGTTACTGGTGGAGTGGCAGGAATCTGTCCCACAGACTGCTGCTGCAGGAGTCCACAGCACTGCATGGGAATATCTGCTGTACTGTATGGATATATGAAATCTGTGCAACTTGGGTAGAAACACTGTTTGTTCTCCTAAATAGCTTCACTGCTGAAACACTGACAGTCTCTGTGAGTTTCAGCTGCATAAACAACATCTTTATTGAGCTTCAAAGGCCAGGGGAAGAAGTCTGTATTTCTGCTTGGCACTCCCATGGCAGTTAGAACAAAGCAGGCCATCTCTTTGTAATTCTGTCAGTGACATTATCCTCTGCATAAAGTTGCATTCAAACCAGCTGGCGTGGAGGAACAGCATGGATGTGGATAAAGAAATCCATTAATGTTTTTCCCTGTTGTGCTGGGTTTGGCTGGGGTAGAGTTAACTTTCTTCACAGTGTCTGGCATGGGGCTGTGGTTTGGATTTGTGCTGGACACATGATGATAATGCAGGGATGTTTTTGTTGTTGCTGAGCAGGGCTTGCACAGAGCCAAGGCCTTTCCTGCTTTTCATACTGTCATGCTGCCAAGGGGACTGGGGCTGCATGGGAGGCTGGGAGGAGGCACAGCAGGACAGGTGACCCCATCTGACCACAGGGACATTCCAGACCATGTGACATCACACACTATGTATAAACCTGGGGGATAAAAGGAAGAAGTAGGGCACTTTTGGAGTGATGGCGTTTGTCTTCCCAAGTAACTGCTATGCATGATGGGGCCCTGCTCTCCTGGACATGGCTGAACACTTGTCTACCCATGGAAAGCAGTGAATTCCTCATTTTTCTTTGTTTGAGCGTGTGGGTTTTGCTTTCCATATTAAACTCTTTATCTCAACTCACAATTTTTCAATTTTTACCCTTCCAGTTCTCTCATGATCCTGCTGTTGGGGGTTAAACCATGACATCTGTCCTTCTTGCAAGACCCTAAATGATGTCCAACTCAGGAAGACAGGGAGTTTAATTGTAGCCCTGTAAAAGAAAATTAAAGAGATGTCAGTATGATGACTGTGTCTGCTGGAACATGTAGGTACAATTAATGTTCAGGCTGTTTAAAGATGTGAAATGTGTGTGGCTCACTTTATTGCTGAAGCAAACCCAGGTCACTCAAGCTGAATAAATATTTGTTTTGCTCTATAGAAAGTATCTGGCTTTAAGGACTTTTTGTCCCCTTGATCTGGGGTGGGGGATTTTTTGCAATCTGTCTTTTCAGTTGCACTGGGTCTAACAAAGCACTGAGTCTAACAAAGTAGTGTCCCACTGCCCATGAGATCCAACCCTCAAGAGTTGAATCCTCCAGTAGGATCTTCACTAAGTTGAAACAGATAATTTTGAATCTACCAACTTTAACCCTTTCTGAGCTCTCTGTGAAGACCCAAATAAATGTCTCATCCCAGGCCCGAATGAAGCTCTTGATGAAGGCAGTAACCGCAATACAAGAAATAAGCACTGATTTTTTTGTGGAGAAGACCCTGAGATGGTAGGAGCAGATGACAGTCACATACAGTGATGATGATGATGATGATGATGACGACAATGATGCATTTGGCAGCAGACAGGCCAAGAGGTGGGATAACTCGAAGGATCATGGGTTCATTACATTTTGCACTTTGATTAGTATACAGATGAAAAGTGCTATTTCCTGCAATTTGGCTTCCTGTTGTCACCCTTTCTTGATGTATTTTCCTTATCATTGCCTTTGTGTCTCTTCTTTTCAAAGTCAGGAGTGCAACCTGCTCCCATGGCCAATACGACTTCCAGGGGGGTCCACAGTCTGCTTTGCTTCAGAAGGATTTATGATCCTCTGCTGCCAACCCTGCAAAAGGTCTCTCTGGGCTGCAAGGTGGGGTGGCTCCAGCATCCTTTCCAGTGCAGAGTATTCCATGAATCTATGAAGGAGGCATTTAGCTCCCAACCAAGCAGGTGAGAGGTGGATACGCACTTGAGTGGCTGAAAGGCCGTAGACTCTCTCAGGAAAGTGTGATGGATGATTTAATGAATCATTATGAGTGTGTGGGCTCTGCCTTCCAGTGGGTGAGATCTGTTTCACTCCAGCTTTGTCTCACATTATAAGGCAGGAAAAAAGTACTCTTCTGGAACTTTTTATTTATATTTCACAATAAAAGCTCTGACAGCTGGAATAAAGCCATTCATGGATTTATTCTTTTCAAAAGTACAGACTCAAACTCACAGACAAGTAGAAACTGTGGTAAAAGAAATAGAAGATTTGGACTTGCAAGGAAAATAAGTGATAAATCACAATGAAGTGGGAAGGTGGTGGGCAGGTGGCATGGCTTTGAGCATCAAGGCTGACAGCCATTTCACTCTGCTTTCTCCACACCTGAGCACAATTCAAATTGAGTGGGAAGAAAGGCAGTGATGACACCATCATGTTTAGAGAACAAGAAGCAAGGGTGGTCTCCCACTGACCATAATTTTTCAGGATTCAGAGGACCACACAATCCTCATAACAAGTTGTTATACCTGGGCAAGTAATTTCTAAAGGCTGATAGAACGCTCGCCTGTGTTTCTGGTGCCAAAGGAGGGTTGAAGTGCTCCTGAGATGTGGCTTCAAGCAAGACCTCTTGTCAGCTTGTGCTTTCAGAGCCTGGCCCTTAATGTCCATCTGTCTTTCTTTCCCATAAATCACTGTGAGCTTTGGCTTGGCCACAGAGAGGTGATGGTCACAGAGGCCTTTCAGGTACCAAAGAAATTCTGAAGAAGAAAAAATGTCATTACAGGTCATACATGCTGGAAATGCTAGGGAGGAAGGAACTGAACCACAGAGGAAGAAGTGGCATGTGCTCTGTGTGTTCTAAAGTACTTCAAGAAGAGAAAAGCAAAAGGTTAAGAACCAGGCATAAGGCTTGTGAGGTCTCTTCTCTCATGTGCTACTCTTACACTTATGTGTCAGACCATAATAATATGGATATTAGGGTGTTATACAATGGGCAAAATTTACTGGTGGCATAGGCAATGAATATAAATGAGGGCAAGAAGGAAAATGTCACCTGGAGATCAACTCCCTTGCTATTGCTCATATTATACATCTTCACAGATTCTCTTTTTAACTCTTCAATGCTGAAAATATTTTAATTTTTTCACTTACTGAAAGTTAAACTTCCTACGTAATTCTAACACATTAAAGAATTAAAACTTTATCAAAGATGTTCTAAGAAAAGCCTTTTTTCTGTTTAACTTGTTGTTTCAAGATTTATGCACATTAGTTTCAGCTGAATGCTGTGACGTAACAGCTAAATTGTAGCAGATAACCATGTCACGAAACTGCTCAAAAGGTTGTCAGTCTTTCTCTCAGCCCCAATTCTTGCATGTCAGAAAGTCCCTCTGCCCTTGACTCACTTTCTGCTAGGAGTTTCCCCAGCCATCTCTTCTGGGAATGGTGCCAGCTTGGCTGGATGGCAGCTGGGATGGCACTTGTGCTGGGGCACAGCAGAGTGGCCTGCTGGTTGGCCTCCACAGGCAAGGAACATTTTTACCTTTACACACTCAGACAGCCCCTGTGAAAAATGAGTGGCAGGATTCCCACCAGCCTGTCTGCAGAGGAACGATCTGATCAGTGAAAAAAGCTCATCAGACCATTAGTCCCTGTGCCGGTTTGGACACAAATCGAGGAGGAAACAACCCGGAAGGGAGTCTCTCTCCCTCTCTCCTGCCAGCCAAGCAAGCAGGTCCCGGCAGCCCCTTCCTCACAGGTTTGGGAGAAGAATTTCTCAAACAGAAGTGAAAAAAAACCCCTATTTATTTAACAAAGAGAGTTCCCCTCCCACCAGGCACAGGGCAGGAGGGGACACTGAATCCCCCTCCTGTCCCAGAGGTGGAGGCTGGTGGGTTTTTCCCACAGTTCTCTCACGTGTCTCAGGCCCAAGGCCTAAGCAGAGTCCAGCCCCGCCAGGTCTGAGGCAGAGTCCCACCCAGGTGTCCCGGAGATGGTGAGCTGGTCCTGGATGAGGAAAACAAGCCAAAAACAGTCCACAAAGAAACAGAAGCCTCTGAGGCAGATCTCTGTCCCTCTCCAGCTGAAAGCTGAAAAAGTGGAGAGCAACGCCCCCCTCCTCCACTACAGCAGAGGGGAAAAAAAAGTCTCCAGCGGGGTAAAAATCTGTAAACATTCTGGCTGCAAGGTCAAGTGAGCCGCTCTGAAGAGTCCTCCCAGCTGCAGTTTAAAGGTACAAAAACTTCCAGCAGGCGATGGGGAATACAGGATTGTCACAGAACCACCCCAAGACAGTCTCTCCAGGAAAAGGCTGTCTAAGTGAGTGCTGAAAGGGAGATTGCCAGCCTCGCAGCACTCGGGCAGGAGAAGCCCATGCTACTGTCCTGACACTGTGCATTGAGGGGTCTCCATGTTCCCAAACCCCTCTCAGCATCACAGCCCCAGAGAGCTGCTCCTCACTCCTGCTTGGTGCTTTAAGGCAGAATGCAGAGGTGAACGTCTCAGCTCCAGGCAGGGCACGGCAGTGACTCAGCAAGGGGACCAGACTGCCTCCACTGCAGTTCATTATGTGACTGCACAGAACAAGGGAGGGCATTATTCCATCAAAGGGCTATCAGGGCTTTGCTTCTTCGCAGTCTATTTCTGTGCTGAATGCTAAAAGCACTGGGGGTTTTGTTTGTTTAATTATTAAGCTCTTGAAAAAGATGCAGTTTCTCCTAAGCCTGTGCAGGGTGCCTGAAAAAATGAGATGGCTTTGAGGAATGAAAAGCCAAATGCAGTGAAATGTATGTTTATAACAGATTATTTCACTAATCATAACAGGGCCCTTACATGCACCAAAGCTAGGCTTGATTCATTAACTTCTATTGTTACTGATGAAAGACTTTAATTTTTTTCTAATCTCACATACACTTATTAATTCTTAAATCAAATATACATTACAACAGAAAATGCATGTTCTGAGACCAATTAAAATAAAGTACAGTGAGAATTTCTCATCCTGGCAAACAAATACAGCAAGACCTTTGTGAATATTTTCCCTTGTAGGAGTCTGTGTTTCACTGTTGATCTACTGTAATGAATATTTTGACACTGCTTTTTGAGATGCTTGAGTGTAATTACTTGTCTCTGGATAAATATGGTTTATTTTTTAAAAGATTTCTGCTTGATGGTTTGTTTTTTTCTTTTTCTTTAAGAAGAAAAATCTGAAAACTGTAAAACAGCTATTTCTTCTCCATTTAGACTTTCCATCTTTCTCTTTGGAATAACAGAAACAATGAAGGAGCGAAGATTCATTTAAAAATCAAATATGAAACCACTGAGCCCAATGGAATTTCCTAAGCATTTTTTCCTTATTTTTTTATGAGAACTTTGCATTTTTAATGTTATTTTAGTAAAACTAACTCTATTGATCCAGTCTCACAAATCAGATGCCATCCAAGAAAAGGGGTATTGATAAACCCCCCTTTTTTCCCAAGTCCTTTACTAAAATATGGACATCATAGATATTCAAAACATTAATTACAAAATACTTTTCCTATCTCACACAGCATCCTCAAACCCAGAAATGCTATTATATCATACAAAAGTTCCTAATTAATGGTGATGGTACATTCAGGTTTGATTGCAAATTGCACTAGGGAGTACATTCTGATAATATTTCCGGATCCATTTTGATGACTCAAGAGGTCTGGATAAGATTTGAAAGAAACAGGTGGTCTTCTAAATGCTTATTTTGTTCATCTCATTATTATTTAAAAATCACTTTGTATGGAGTAGATTGAATTGGCCAAATGTCCAGATACATTTCATTGTTGTTGTTATGGGGATTGTTATTATTAATATTATTAATAAATTAATATTATTAATGATTATATGGGAAATATCAATAGTAATAAAGACATCAACAAGGTAATTATACAAATATTATAGCTTTTTCTGCTGTCTCCTCCTGACTGTCTTTCTGCCAGGAAACTTGGCTTGAAATAAAAAGCTCTGAGATATCAAACTTAGATAAAATAGTAATAGAAAAAAGGTAAAATTGCTTATCACAGCAAAGTCAAGAAAAGCAATGTACCAGCTTGCTAAATTTTATGGTAAATTTTTAATGAATGAGATTTTTAAATTAAGATATTTTTTTCCTCCTAGACAATATTCTTTGGAAGAGAGCTTTAAACCAACTGACGAAAAATTTAGATTTACTTCTGGAAAAATACTTTTGCTGAAAACTAATATATTTTTTCCATAAAGATGATGAATTTTTCAAAAATTCTTTCCAGGAACATAAAGAAGTTGAACATTTTTAAAAAGTTAAATCTTTTGTTTAAAATAATAGGCCATTTTATGCCTTCAGATTCTATGATTTTGTAGTGCAGGATATAAATCAAAGTTGGAATTAATTTTTTTGTCCTTTCAAAGGACTTTCAAAGTTTAATCTTCACTACTCTTTGTTCAGCCCTTCATTTCACTGGAGTACATATCTTAATTGCTTTTAGTAATGGAAATATTCCAAATTGTGGCATCATTATGAAATTAATGATCAGATTTCCATTCAGCTCTGCTTTGGGACTTGCAAAACAACTTCTTATACCAGGAATCACACTAAATCATCTACACAGAGAAAATCCAACAATGTGCCTGTAGGCATTGTGTAGAGGCAAGGAGAAAGAGTTGCTGATTCGTGAGTAAAGGGGCTTTCATATATACCTAAAATTAGGCAACAGCTTAAGTATAAAGTTTTATAAATTCATATTTGATGACTTTTTAATGAGTTGTTCCGCTGCCATTTATAAACAACATCAGAGATTTGAGAAAGTAACCAACAGTGTTTTCATTTATACCAGATTTGCTCTTTTTGATATGTTCCCAAGAGAAACATCAAGGAACTTTCATAAAGACTAACATTTAACAACATTCATTGCAAAGGATATGTTAATTAAAACTCTTTTTAGACAGAAGCTATCTTCAAATGGTGCAAATTTTAAGGGCAATTGCCCTCAGTGGAGCAAGTCCTGTTGGTCTCCATTTAACAAATATTCATTACTGAAGTGATTTGGTGTCCTTGAGAATTTCCAGCTACATAAACAAGTCCTACAGAGATATTAATCATGCTCAAGTTGGTGTAAAAGATGTGTGTGCTTTTGAACTTCTTTAGTGATTAAAATATAGGTCCAGACTTAGAATTTTTACTCAACAGTAATTGCAAAACCGTGCTTTAACTTGTTAAATTATCAGAATTAACCAAGCCCACAGAGAGGAATCACATCACTTTTCTGAATTTACTCATTCCAGGGAAAGTTCTGATACTTGCAGCAATACAGATGTAGAAGAGCAAAAAAGTATTTGCTGAATCTTTATAATGCCTGTCTTGTAAATGAGAAGAGTGCATCCACAGAGGGTATGGCCTGCACAGTGACAGCTCTTTGTCACGCAGAGCCATTGAAGGCAACGGTGCAGCTGTTCAATTATTGCAATTTCCTTAGGAAGAGGACAATCTTTGCACTATATACAACGTCCTATTTCTTTCTCAAGCATTCCAGATCTAGCTGAGATCATAAAAAATCAGGAATGGAGGTTATTCTTGTCTTGACAACACAGATACTTTACAATGCACTCTCTGAAGACACACAAGGTCTCTAAAAAGGGTGGTCCTAACCCTTGCCTGCTGGCCATGAACCAGTCAGGCTGACAGATCACCTGCAGACATGTTTGCAAATGTTCACTTTTTTCCAATGGTGAGAAATAAAGCTTACATAAGGATAATGGGCAAGTACTTTATTTCTGTTCTCATATTTAGATTCACATACACAGCTAAGATTTAGGGGGGAAAATAAGAAATGAAAGCAAAACCAAAGAGAAGTAGGTCTGGGATGTGTTTCAAGCTAAGAATTTGTACAGAATGAAGAGGACAGCTGAAGTGTAGAGCAACATTAGAGTAGAGTAGGGTAGAGTAGAGTGGGAGTCAAGTAGAGAGAGAGTACTCTTCCCTTTTCTTCAGGAGCAGCTGCTGCAGGTACAGGTCCACTATGGGACCACTGTGAGAAGGATCTGTGTTCTGTGAATAAAAATCTCTTAATTGGCTCTTACAGGAGATAGCTCTTACAGAGGAATGTCAGAGGCACCATAAAAAGAGGGAAGGACTGTTTCCACAGTGAAAGCACTGTGATCCAAGGATGTAACAGTGAATTTTCCTCCACTTCAAAACAACTCCATGTACTAGAAATCTGCTGAGATAGTGGAAGGACTTTTCAGACTGCCCTAAGAAGGAGAAACCCAGTCAAGAAGACCTTACCTGTCTTAGTCTTGGTGTTCTCATTATATGTCATACAAAGGAATTGAAAAGGCCAGGGCTCTCACTCTAATCACCATCTGCAGATTAATTTCATCTCCTAGATTTGATTCCCAATGGGTGGACTGGAGTTCATTCAATTCATCAATTCCTGGGGAGCTTTACAAGGAAGGAGTTCCTTTTCCATCTGAATGTGGATGGTAGGATCAGAATAAATGCAAAGTTTATTACCATGTTTTATATTAATATTTGTAATTAATGAGCAGAATAAGCATGCACAAATGCTCTGTAGATGTACACATAATTCATAAGTGAATTAAATAACATAATTTATCTTCATGTTTGCCTTTTTCCTCTCATCTGGAATACCTGACTATCTGTAATAGTGACAAATGAAAATGCTCTGAATACTGGTATAAGAACCAGTAGTGATCTATCCTAATTCTCTTCTGCTAGCTAAAAATCTAATTTTAAATTAAAAGTTCTCCCTTGACTCTTTGAAGTAACTGCAATTATGTCCATTTGGGCCAAGACTAAATTTAGCCCCTGAAATTCAATAAACTCTACTGGCACAAGAAACTAACTCCCAGAATCCCATGAATTTAAAGGCATCAATTTCTCAGCTTAGACTTAGATCAAAATGTTTGACTGCAATTCACTCCACAGGACTAATCCCATTTACCCCATTTATATGAAGATCTTCCTTTGTTTTGAGCAAAGTCAAACCTAATAGGTCATAGGTGGACTTTGTGTTGCAATTGTGATACCTGGATTGTAACAGGATTAAAAATCCTGAGGCACAGGAGGAATGATATTGATCAGTGACAAGGTAGTCAGAGGCAGGGGACAGAGCATTTTCATGTCAGATAGCCAGGGAATTCCACAAAGTCATGCCCATCCTCTAGACCTTTTCAGAGACCATTGGAATGATAGTCTTAGTGCTTTTCAACCAGGGGAAAGAATAGCTCCCATTAATTTCCACCTGTCCTTTCTGCCACAGCTTAGGGATCAGAGTCTCAGTCAGTATAGGTTCAAAATGTCAACTGGCACTGAAGCTGGACCCATCATGGGGAGCTAAGAACTGTCTCCAATGTTTGCCTGTAATTCCACTTTAGCTTTCTCTTTTCACTTTATAACAGGGCTTACCTTTTTATTTCTTGGCCTCTGATCAAACACTAGCTAATTACCAAAGAAGCATGGAATCTGGATGATTTGCAGATAGCATCTCATGAGAGAGCAAAAAGCTGCATTTTGAAAAGACAAGACAATAAAGATATTTCAATGGGAAGTCAAACAGCAGGATTGCAAGAGGGAGTGCTAAAAGAACCCCAGACCATCACACTGAAATGTGTCTTTGGCTTCATGAGAAGTGATAACTTCAGCTTGGAGGATATGATCAGCTCTGTTTCATTGAACACAGGAGACACCTGATCTCATTACTAGTCTTACCAAAAGGAACAGATACATCTCTAGATCAATGCAGGAGTGTGAGACATGAAGCATTTCACACATGATTTTGTGTTATTTTCTGTATTTTATTTCCCTTTTCTGAAGACAGGTCATCAAGACAAAGCATGTTAGAACAGCACATGTGAAATACCAGCTTTGCCTTTTAAAACTACTTCCAGGATCTCAGCTGCTTCCAAGGACGAGTGCATTCATATGAGGAACCGACCTTGTCTTCAGAGGTCTGGTTTCTGGCTTGTAAAGAGAAAAACTAGAAAGACAAAACTAGATTTCTGCCTACTTTTTTCCCTTCTTCACCTCTAATTTCAGGGTTTGATTAATTATTTTTTTAATAACAGCAGTAACTGTAAATAAGCATCAAGCCCAAGTATGTGGTTCTCACAGACTGCAGGACCAGAAGGTTCCCACCAGCTGCCCCTGGACACCTGATTTTTCTGAGAGGGTGTTCTGCTAACAGCAGCCCAAGGGGCACTAGCAGTTCTCAATTCCATCTCCCACTTTTTGACAAATACACCATCTCTACATTTTTTTAATGCATTTAAAGCTGTGCAAGCTTTGTGCTGCAGCCCGTTGAAACATTTCCACTGACTTCTTCAGTCACAGGAACTCCACCAGTACAATCTGTTCTGAACTGCAATGGCCAGTGTGGCCTTGTATCCTTTTATTCCCAGTTAAGCTTTTGTATGCCAGACTGATGTCTTCACTTCCAGCTTTGTCCCCTCCACTTGCATCTCAGCCTTGTTCAGCTGACCTGTGGAGTGGCCAGCTTTCCTAGAGGCCAGGTACAGCAGTGTGAGCCAGCTCCCAAGTCAGGAATGCAGCTCATCTCAGTCCAGAGTCAGTTCAGAGGATGAGAGCAACACCACACATTGCATTTCTTTAGGAAAGGACCTGGTATCTGGGAAGAAGGATGCTGGTGAGATTTTCCCATGTGAACTGTCTTAGGGACCCCATTGAAACTGCGTGTCCCAGCAATCAGTGAGACTGCTTTACAAAATGTCAGTGTTACACCAAGGGCACTAATGCCACATATTTCAGATTTCAGGCTGCTTTCAGATGCTTGAACCTTTTTCTGACTGCATTTGAGGATGTTTGATTTGGCCCCATGCCCCCAGGCGAGCCACCAAAAGCATGACTCTGTGTAAACAACACTGCAGAGTTTTCTTGATCAAAGCTCTTCCTTTGGTAGGTCTGAGCTTTAACATTAACTACCCTTCTCAGCTGTGGAGCAAATCAGGGCATCTCCTGAGGGGCAATTCCTCTGGAAAGGACAGCTATAATTTAGAGCAGCTGCTTTCATAAGCAATTACTCTGCTTGAAAGAAAACCATAGTAAAACACAATTTGTGTATGCTGTAATAAAGATAAGAATTTCTCAAACACACATAATTTTTAACACTATATGCAGACTAATTACTCTTACAGAAACATAAGATTGCTTCTCAGGCTCCTGAGAGCAGTTTAATCAAATGAGCTAAAGCATAAAGGAAATATTTGTTGCAAAAAAGACAAAAGTTATTATCAAGGCATTAGTGCCACTGTTTATCATCAAGGCTGATTAAGAGGTGTTTTGTGGCACACTTCTTCACTGGCAAGAGAGTTTCAATTCAGAGCAGACGCCAAAGTGCTATTCCTGAGCACAATCAGGAATCGATTCTCCCTGACACCACCAAGCAATTACAGCACCATTAAGTTCCATTAAGGTGGAGACACTGCCAAATATAGACTCAGCAATTAAATCACTAAATGAAAGTGTGTGATCCCCATACCTTCTTATCTTCTGCGTGTCAAAAGAAGACTCGTCAAACCAAATCAGAACTGAGAATTTTGACTGAAACTTGTACAAATCAGAAGTTCACAAGCTTCACCTACATTGTACAAAGATATAAGCTCTGCATGAAATGAAAAAGTCAATCTGACCTGCATTGCCCTTCACTTGAAAAGATTTCTAGAAGTCACATATTAATTTATTTTAACATGATCCACAGTTGTTGTTTTGAAATTATACAACTAGTAAAATATGTACCATTTAACTTCACTTTCATTTTTACATGTTGAAACTGTTCAAAGAATGATTTTCCCTGAGGGAGACAGAGCCCCCAAGTAATCAGTGATCAATGTAATATAATTCAGTCTGGGAAATACAATAACTAGCAGGAAAAGTACCTGAAAGCAATTTAGGAAACATCTAAAATCACGGGGGGTATCGTACGGTCAGATTCTGAAGTTAATGGATAAATGCTTGAACCCTAACAAATTATATCTGAACTAACTTTTGCCTGACAAACGTGTTTCTGTTCCATGTAGAGTGCATTCAGAAACACAGCACACCATGGCACAAATGGTGCCCTGTGAGCTCTTCCATCCTAGTACAGCTGGTGCTCTCTGCCATGCTATGACTTCCAGCCATGCCATGCTATTACAGTGCATCAGCCAGCTGGTTCCCAGTGCACTAAATACTCTCTAAGAAGCTGTTCTGAACAGAAAACCAGCTTTATTATCTTCAGACCACAAATGCAAGCAGTACATAATGTATGATTCTTCCTTCTTCTATCCTTCCTTCTCCCAGAGTTCCATCTGATTTTCACACTGAAAAGAAAGCACTTCCATGATTTGATCTCCCATATGCAAGGGGAGCTGCTTTCAACTCAAGCTGCCCATGTCAGTGCCCTCCATACCCTGGGAAGGGAAAAGACCTTGTTCTTGGCTGCCTTTGAGGGCTACCTGGGTCTCAAATGAGAAGGATGCTTCATCAAAGAGAGTCCTTGTACCACCCCATCATGAGCAGTGTCAAGCACTGCTTTTCTCAAAGCTACCACCGCTATGGGGTCCTTGGCCTTTCCCCAGATGGGTGAAGGTCGACTCCCCATAGGTTCTCCATACTTTAGATTGGCATTACAGGCTGAAAAACCCTAAGTTTTCTTTTGTGTTCTCTGCACTTTCCCTGCTTCAATTTTTTTAAGCTTATTTCTTGTAATTGTTTTGTTCTGTTTCTGCTGCAGCAAATATATATTTCTGGACTGCAGCTCTGGGAGAGATTCAACTCAGCAGGTTAGTATTAGCTAATATCATTGGATACATCTCAGAGGAGCTAAAGTAGAGTTACTGCTACCAGGGGTAGAGCCTGCATCTTCCTGTACACTTTAATTTGACTTCAAGAGAAGCCAAACTACTTCCTGCAGCCTGCACCAGACAGCTGTATATCCTTGGTTTATATGTACATTTCTATGTGTTCCAGCATTACCAGACCCAGGGGCAAGGGGAAGGGAAGACATCTGTGCTCACTTGAGAAAATTATCTAGAACCTCTCCTCTCTTGAGCATCTGGAAAGGCTTGCTGTGTGCCCAAGGGCTTTGCTATTGTGGAACACCAGAACTCCTCCAGATTCTTGCTGAATAGTGCCCAAATGTCTGGACTTCCACAAGCCACAGTTTATAAGGATTAACACTGCTTTTTCCCACACTGTCAGGGGGTGGCACAGGCAGCAGCAGGTTAGTGGTGTCAGCAACAGGCACTGAGTGCAGCTGGGTTAAAGCAGAAGCTCCATTGGTGGTGTGACAACAGAGGACAGTAAGGATGGTCTGATTTTAATAGGCAAATGCAGGCTGGCTAATGGCCCCTTCCTAATGAAAGTGCTCAGCTGTTGAGCCAAATCACTAATCTCAGTCCATTACTCTTATCAGACTGTAGATGCTGGAAACAGTAGAGTTCTTTCTACTTTGTATTAAGAATGACAACAGTACCATGGAAATGACCTGGTGACTGGTCTGTTCAGCTGATAATTTTATTTCAAGCACTGGAAGAAAAAAATGGCACGAGAAAATTCTCAGATACTGAAATATTTTCTGTGACACACTAAAAAATGTATATGACTCTCATTAATGGAATTAAACTTAGACAAGATAAGCATTCAAATTATCCTTGAATTAATTTCCTTCAAGAGCACTACACTCTGAATGCCAAGGATCCTTCAAGCTTAGATGCAGTACAGTTAAAAGAGCCTTTCCTACCTAAGATGTGCTGCCTTTTTTCTTCATTTTGCTTCAAGACTGAGAGATTTAAAATAGACTGAGACAACCACAAACCCCATGCTGAGGACAGTCTGTTGTAACTCTCTCATTCCTCCCTCCTCATCTCTCCTAATCCTGACAGGCATGCTACCTTGACTCCTTGTTGTGCAATTGCCATATTACATCATCCTGAATTTACCAAACATTGTGCCCTGCCAGACACATAGGTAGGATTTGCATATGTTGCACTGGAAATAGAAAGGGGCTAACTAAAAATTCATTAATACATTTGAATGGCTCTTGCAGGTCTATAATGAGAAAAAAATAGAATAAAATTAAAAGCATACAAGGATGAAATGTTATGGTTTAAAACTCACAGAAATAAGCTTAAATGCACTGGGTATAAAAATATTAATAATATTTTGACTATATCTAGTTTCAAACTAGGGATGCCAAATCTTAATTTCAAGCTTTGAATAAATGCAACATTTAAATATTCATGTTTAAATACTGAAAACATTTCTTTATCCATTCTTCACATGGATATAATCTGAGAATGTGGATTTAACCATTAATTTAATGGCTTTATTAAGTTGACAACAGAATATCTTAATTGCAGAGAATCTTTATTTCCATAATCAGTAGTGAAGATCAATCTGCCCAGCAAGCAATTTATGCAAATTGACTTTAATGAGAACTCTTCTCTGCTTTACTAAAAATACAGAATCAGATACTTTATATCTTATAGTGCTGACTGTTTGACTTCTTGTAGTTCTTCTGTAGTTTTAGTCAAAATTAAAACAAAAATATCTATTTCAGACACCTACTTTTCTGTTTGAAAAGTTGATTTCTTCTTTCTGAGTGTGGTGCAAATAATTTTGGGAAAGGGAAATGAAAAGAGTTTTTCTATTCAATAACAGATTGTGTGCATCTGGCTGTCCACCAGTGATAATTGAAATTCAGAAGAAATGAAGTTCTCAGACTCCCATTCTAATCACATCCTCTCATTGAATTATGAGATGATTACATATTTCATTTGAAGGAAGAGTAGTAAATATGGGAATTTGGGATCAGAGACTAGGAAAAAGAGTAATAAAATCTGTAGAAGAGATCTGTAATTGTTATTTGAAATGATGAGGTTTTTTCCTCTTCATCTGTTGTGTACTGAAGGCATTTAAAAATTGAGTCGCTCTTATGTAGTTTTACAAAAACTCCGAAATTTGAAGTTTAGCTGATCACACAGACCTCTGAACTATTATCCTTAACATGGGTATAATTTTTCTCATGATTTATGGATCAAAGCATGAGGAGAGGATCATAGAATCATTTAGGTTGGAAAAGAACCTTAAGATCGTCAAGTTCAACCATAAACCTAACAGTGTCATAGATACTGAGAAAACCCCTGTCCTAGAGACCAGCAGATGGTGGGCAGAAAATCTCCAAGAAAATGGGCAGAACCCTGTGTCTCATTGTTGCCTGGAATAAAACCACAAAACTTTCCAAATTATATTAGGAGTGATAATATAAAAAGCAGCACTTTAATTAAAGCTTTCAGGTGCACAGATATAGCTCTGTGCACATATGATGCAGGATTTCTACAATTTTCAGAAGGTTAATTAATTAGTATATCTAGCAGTTACATCCAGTAGGAGATCATTTGCCCCAGTAACCCCTCCTTGGGTCAGCCTCTTGGAACTGGTCCAGAGACTTCCTTGCCCTATTTCTTGTTATGCCTCTTAAGTTCTGGTAGAAAACAAGATGTCATGGTCAAAACTCCATTCTCGAAAATGAGACTAAACAGAATTTCAAGAATATGTTAGGAAGGGTTAGCTTATTTTTCTAAAATGTGAGAGAAAGGGCAGGAAAAGTACTAAAAGCTATACAACTATGTACTAACAGTCTACAAAACTATGAGTATATGAAATACATATATAAAAGCAAAAATCTTTAGGCATCATCATGACTGACAATAATTGGAAGAAGTAGGATCTGCACAAATTGTAAGGACATTGTATGAGTTCAGCAAAACAAGAAGTCATGCAGGCCCTTTCCTGTTTTAAAATTCTTTGTTGACTCCTAGAGCCTTTGGAATATACTCATTATATTACATGTCTTAGAGGATTTTTTTATTGTCCATGGCTCCTAAAGAAAAATCTTTTATGAGCATAAGACTTGTCTGTGTGTTCTAGCATGGGAGCTGTTTTTGAAACTGCATTGCTAAGACAAGGTCCTTACTTGAAAATAATATTACAGGAGGGGTCAAAGATACAACTAATTCTATGGCTGTGATCACAAACCAGAGGGAATATTGCTGTTTCAATGTGATACATCCCTGAAAATGGCTTAAAATATATTATTTCCCATTATTGCCTAGCAGCAGGTGAATGCAGCAGTCAGCATTTTAAAATGTATTCCCCAAGCCTCCCCATGCCTACCAGGTAGGTGTGGGATTTTTCTCTGCTACAGGATAGGTGGTTGATGTAATTTGTCACGCAAGACCTCTTTATAGTCGAGGCAAAAATGGGCATGTTGAGAGCCAACTTCTCCCACCCAGACAATTAGCTTAGATTAGACACTGCACTTATAGATTATTAAAGTTAGGGGAAATTTTCCTACCTCTTAAAAATGGCCTGATTTTTTGAAACTCCTCTCAAGAGTGGAGATTGTAGTTTACTTCAGCGTCTCAACATGGGTACAGGTTTCCAGCTTTTGACCCCAATATTTTGAAATGTTGGCAAAGCCAATAAAACACTTTGTGTGACTGGCTTGAAACTTCAAAGTTGTTAAATCAAGAGTGTGACAGGGTTCCTTTGGGTTGATGATGTGAACTGACAGTACTACTGGAAAAGATTAGGCAGGGGGCTGCCACACTGGTGGTCCTTTGCTGAGGCCTCTTGCAAGCATTTTGAAGGCTTGTCAAAACCAGAATAAGTCATTTACTCCAGTTTTAGCTACAGGGGTCGGTGTAGGTTGTTGCATATTTACCACAAAAGCAGCTTCTTCAAAACAACACCTCTCTGGCTAGACACGAGGAGTCGTGACTTGGGCATGTTCCACCGTGTGGGATAAAGTTACATGGTGGGAAGCATAAATCTTAAAATCTTAAAATCATATGGGTCCTTACTAAACCAAGAAGAATGCCAGCCACCAAGGAGTCACATCATACACTGTGTTTGCACTGGGCTCTCATTACTCTCACCTGAAGAATCAAAAAGCCTTTGTGCTTTCCTGTAAGAGTACAAACAACCAGCAGCCACCAAGAGACTGGGATGACCTTTTATAACTCATGGTTCTCTCATCTACTACTGACTATTTTGCCTGTTTTTTTACTACCTTCATTGGTAGGCAAAAAAAAAAAAAAAGATGAAAAAGAAAAAGTGATAATGTTCTCATATGAATCATCCTTCCCACTAAACTGTCTCCTTGAGTGGCAGTTGAGTTTGTTAGTCATCCATCGTTTCAAAATTGTGGGTGGCAATTATCCAGCATTTCCTCTAGGTGTCAAGTCACACGGATAATCCCCTGGGGTGTGTCATTACACCCACTGGAACTGCTGAGGTTTTGATGTTCCCATCCTCCCAAAGCAGAGGGTATGTGCTTTCCTTCCAGGCTGCAACTGCAAAGTTTTGCTATGTTTCTGCAGACTTTACTCACAGGGCCTGATACTTTCACAGGCTCTGTGCAGTAAATCCAAGCTGGTAAATTCATCACTGGCTTTCTTCTTCAAAGTTTAGGGAGAAACGTGCATCTCAAATGGAAATTGAGCTGCTCAGCCATACACACATAAACAGAAGTCAAATAACAGAAAAATAAGGTGACAAATGCGTTTTGCATTCGTCATTTTAGTTCGTGAGAGTGGCTACCTTGATTTTAGCCTCAGCAATCTCTCAAGCACAGCTAGCTCAGCCTCTTTGGCTCTGCAGAGAGAAAAGTGAGAACAGAAAGGTCTCAGGTGGGAGCAGTGTGGATTTAGGAAGGACACTTTAGAGAGAAATGCAGCCCAGGGGGATAGCCAGTGATAAAGCACCATGGCAGCAGTCCTTTCTGGGGAAGAGAATGGTGTCTCCGCAGGGGTCAAGATCAGGGCCCCCTGTTGGGGTCCTGCACAACTCTATGGGGCATTTTTTGGTCTGTAGTATTGGACATGGGACTTGGTGAGCCTAGCCTCCCATTCAGGGACAAAAATCAGGCACAATAGATGCCGCTGTCCAAGGTGGTCTGGTTTCCTTTAATTTCATCTCCTTGCTGTTGGAGATTCCAGTGCTCCTGGATGTGGAGGTGTTTTGCACCTACCTTCTCCTAGACTGGGCCCTCCAAACTGCAAGGGGCTATCATCAAGCTCTAACCAACAGTTGCCTTCCTGAATTATTTCACCTGTCTGACCAGATCTCATTAAAAGAGTTAGGTAGTCCATACTGTTTAAAATCATCATACTTTCCACCTCTGTAAAGACATCTCAAAACATGAGCCTTAGTATGTGTACGTAATTACCCCAAAGAACCAAAAATCAAATATCTGAGCAATGTGTTCAGATTGCTATAAGCCCTTCAGGTCCCAGAGGAGTCTTCCTCCCACCACGGTTGGCAGGATTGGAATCACTTTTTCATTATATTAATGGAAATCTGCAGCAAACTCATCAGTTCTAATTCCTCTGACTGGCATATCAAAGCAGCAGGTACAGATCTGTGAGGTTTGTTCTGGCATTTTCTGTCTAGAGAAATAAGGAGTTTCAATAGCCAGTTATTCCTTGATAGTATTGTGCACATTAAATTCTGTAATGGTAATACACGATGGTTGGCCATCAGTTTTGCTGTCTACATGAGGATAATTTTTATTCCAATTCAGTCAATCTGGGTTTTAGGAGATGCATTCAAAGAGACACAAAGTGAAAGCCTGCCATGCAGTATTATGTCTGGCTGACTACTTGGAAGCAGTAACATCACTGGTACATGCTGGGAGCCTGGATGAATGTCAGCTGAAGGTAGCTGGATGCGTCTGCTAGACAGAGCTTGACATGGTTTAGATGCAAAAAATTCTGTTGTAACAATGATAAATAACTATATGAGCATTATTTTTATTTCTGTCCTCATTTCCTCGTATTTTCATCCTTATTTCCTCTTATTTGTAAATAAATTCTTGCTAACACAACTCAGTCTAGTACTTGTTGCTACAGTGAAGTTCCCATTCAATGAGAGGCTTCAAGACTTGAAGCTCTTTTCAGAATAAATCCATTAAATAAAGAAAGCAAAAGAAGGAGCAAAAAATGCCAAATGTTTTGATGAGTCATCCTCTGTCTGATTTTGAATTAAATTTTGGTCATGTGAACTGAAAATGATAATTCCATAGCTGCTATTATTTAAGGAGGTTATTTTTATTGTAAAAGTAGAAGGGGGAATCAAAAGAAAAAGTGGTACACAAAAACTAACCAACTCAAAAGAGGACTGGTATAATTAATAGAGAATCAAAACAAACAAGACAGAGGAAAAATAAGACAAAACCATAGTACATCACTAGAATGATTGCATTGACATTCATATTGATTTCATAGGGCTAAGAAGGAATCTCAGCTCACTCTCTTGATACTGTTAAGCATGCTGTGATTCCCAGAGGTGGGTGATTTCACCCACTGTGCTTGGTTAACCTGTGGGACCCCCAGCAGCCACAGGAAGTTTGGGGTGCTAAATGTTGGCTGGCACTGAAGTGGCAACCAGAGGAGTCAGCTGAAGAGAAATCTGGGGACTTCTCTCAAATACAAAACAGGAAGTTACTGAGCTGCTAGAAATTGGTATTCTGGGAAAGCAGATATACCTCACTATACAGGAGAAGTATTGCAAAATTGTTATGCTGTTGTACTGCTCTCTTCACATCCTTTTTGGCCAGTGTTCAACTCTGGGTTAACTAAACTGTCACTCTATTATCATAGCTGCTCTTTATGTTCATATTCCATGGAATCATGCTATCAGAGAATCATAAATTATGCTCAGTTGGAAGGGACCCAAGAGGATCATGAAGTCCAACTCCTGGCCCTGCACAGGTCCAAGAGTCACACCAAGTGTCTGAGAGCATTTTCCAAGTGCTTCTTGAACTCTGTCAGACTTGGTGCTGTGACCACTTCCCTGGGGAGCGTGTTCCAGATGAACCCCCGTCCCTTTGGTGGAGAACTTTTTCCTGATATCCAGCCTAAACCTACCCTAACTCAGCCTCATGCCATTTCCTCAAATCATGTCACTGGTCACCACAGAGAAGAGATCAGTGTCTGCCCCTCTGCTTCCCCTCCTAAGGGAGTTGTAGACAGCAATGAGGTTTCCCCTCAGCCTCCTCCAGGCTGAACAAATTAATTGACCTCAGCTGCTCCTCCTAAGCCTTCCCATCCATGTTTGGCAAAGTTTGGACAACAAGCTGTGTACCTAGAGGAGATGAAGATTGAGATACGTTGGATTTTCTTGCTGTTACAGATCATTGCAAGCTTTATCAATGTCATCCTAAGGAGTTCAAGTCAAAGCAGTGCTGGCTGCAGAGTACTTCTCAGAGCTATGTCTAGTGGGGTTTTGAGTATCTAAGGATGGAGATCCTCACCCAACTTTATTACAGGGAAAAAGGAGGGAGTTTAGGTGTAAATGGAATTTCCAGTATTTCAGTGTGTTCCCTTTGCTTCTTGGGCTACCACTGGGCACCACAGCTCCATCTTCCTTGCCTTCCACCTTATCCTCATTGATAACATCCCTCTGAGCCACCTCTTCTGCAGTCCCAGCTGTGTCAGCCTCTCCTCACAGGAGAGATGCACCAGTCCCTCAGTCCTCTCCGTGGCCCTTCACTGGGATCACTCCTGCTTGCTGTAAGGGGCCTGGCTTATGGTCATCTAGAGGGGAATCTGCCAAAATAAACAACACTGAAAGCAGAACAAAAAAACTCCAATGTTTGCCCAAACAATGGCTCTTGAGGAACACTTGCAAGCTGCCAGAGAAGGAGGCCAGGTGAATGTTTTATTGTGTAATCTACTGATTGGAGAGGATTTTGACTCTCATAATCACTTTAACTCTAGAAGTTGATTTTGTTACTAGGGAAGAGTTGGGTCATGGTGGGAAACCTGTCTGAACAATCTGTCACAACGTGGAATTACCTGTATTTTAGTAGCTGTTCTCTTAGGCAAAGAACCTGCCCAAGAGAATGTTAGATCAGACAAAGGAGACCCATGAAACCTTGTGTTGTTTACACTTGATTAACAAATAAGATACTAATAGTTGACTGTCAACCTCAAGGATAAACTTCATGTTAAAAGTAAGGAAATTAAATGCAATTAATATGTTAAAAAAGACTCAGGTCTTTTAATGTGAAGCTATATATAAGATGTTCGATTTTTGGATTTGTCTATGTGTCCACAGTAGTTCATTGTTTTTCCTTTGAATATGGCCCAATCCCTCTTTGATTCTTCTTATCATAGCACATAATAAAATCTGTTCCAATGAATGCCACAGGAGAATGGGAATAGCTGTAAAACTTGTTTTGTAAAAACAGAAAATGTGGGACAGTTGGCAAAAAATTTTATTTCTTTCCCCTCTTTTACTTTTTTTTCATTCTCTTTTACCTTCTTTTTTTTTTTTTAGAGGAAAAAACTGCCCTTTGACTACAAATGATTAAGAAGCAAAGTAAATTTTCCAGTCTGTATGTATCATGCACTCTCTGAGAGTTATGAGTATTGGATGTGTATTTCTCTTATGAACTCTTAAGGGATTTTGCTAGTGAGAAATGATGAACTACTTCATTAAGAGATAAAACAATGTTCTCCCTGAGACAGCATTAGCCTCTAAAACTTCTGCTCATTTACCTAGTTTTCATTTTGCTTAAGGACAGCAGAGGTAGCATTGCACAGACAAAAGCTGAATACATTTTTCAGTCACGCAATGTCTGCCTTTAAATTGGGGAACCTTTGGCCTTGGGTATTTCTGCCAAGACTGATTTTTCATATTGGTCCAGCTAAAATGAATTATGGCCAGAAAAGTATTAAGCATGCTCATTTTGATTTTTCTTCTCTACAGCATTTGTCCAGCATTGCATCATTAAACCATAAGTTGTTTCTGCACTTTTTACAGTGCTATTTTCTTTCTTTCTTTCTTTCCTTTTCCTCTGTTTCTTGGTTTTTTTTTCCCTGAAGATTTTAGGCAAAAGAGAATTTGAGATCATGTAGATTTGGATAGTTTAGGAATTAAATGCAACAATCAGAAGTAGACTTTAGAAGTTGTTTTAAGGTATTGAAATTAAATATTTTTATGTACCTATATTTGAAAAAATATGTAATACTAGTACTATTGAGATTTTAAATAAAATACTGAACATCACAAAATTAAGGATGCTAAAAATCTACTGACTCCCTGTTGAAGATACTCTTCAAAAATAAGTTATCAGTCTTAAAAATATTTGAAATAGTCAAAATATCTTCAGAGTTGGAAAAATGATTATTATAAAGAAATTTATCCAAGAAATGGGCACAGGAAACCTGAAGAGTGAATTCTCACATAGGAGTGAAGCTTTTTGTGGCTGCAGCAGTTGACACACATACTAAGATACAAGAAAAAAAGACAAACTTAACCAGGTCACTAAATGTTTCTTAGTTCTTTGTTGCTAAGTAATCATTATGTTTGTAATTTCATGGGAAAAAAACTGGACATATTTGCCAGTTGAAGTGGCCATAAAATCTCTAAACACAGTCCTGTGCTGGCAGAGTGATTTGGAAAACACAGGAGAGAATAAAGATGTCAATAATGAATGGGAAAGTGCAATATGGACTTACATGTGCAGAGAATTTGGCTCATGTTTAGGTTTATTTTAACATTCATTTGCATGTTTTGTCAAACCCATTCACAAAGATGTAATTGGACATTTTGTAAGCAAACATTCCTTTGACAGAAGAGTTAACAAAACAAGTTGATTTTCAGTGATAAAATGGTCTTCAGGGACACAGGGATCTACTATTTTGTAGACATGGGGAAGTAAACGATGGACTTCATGATTTTTCTGTTGCAGCTATGATGCTCATTATGTCACTAAAAGTAGCTAATGAATAGCTGTAAACATTAGAGTCAGTGCAGGAAGGTGAGAGATCTGCTTCAGAATGCCTACCTGGCCAAACAAAAGAGATAAATCATGCAAATCTTACTGTAATTTCATACCAGAATGTGGAGGAATCACAGTAAAAAAATATGGAAATTATGGGCTGATGCCATTTAAAAAGCTCTGACTTCTTTGCTTTTGATATCAGGATGCTGTCCACTGTCCCCAGCTGAGCATTACATCCCCTCTGAAGCCTCTCTCAAGGGTAACACCTGGCTTTCCCCAACAGGGTCGTGGAGAAAATGCCTACCTGCAGCAGTGTGGCCCTGCCAGGTGTGAAAGGACTGCAGGCCTTGCCTGCTTTCATGGCATCACCTGTCCCACATGAGACCAGATGGATCTCAGGAAACTGTTACTGACATTGCAGCAGGGTTGGTCCTGCTCTCACTGCATGGAAACAGAGGAGACCTAGAAGATCCTCCCAAAGGCAGCATCTTCACACCTTTGTCTGGATATTGGTTGAAGTCTGAATAATATTCTTCTGAGTACGTTTTCCTACCAGTGCCAGACATGTGCTGCCTCATGTTTCTACAGGTATTGGCATGTGTTACCTCAACAAGGATCTCAGAGTAGTCTTTTCATAAACTGGAGAGCTGTTACTTCTTTGGTTTAGTCCCTGTGCAATGCTGAACTCATTTTACCCCATGAATACCTATCCCTGGTATTAGCAAGCCATGTTCAACTTTGAAGAAATGCTAACATGGGAAAGAAAAGTCCTGCAAGGTCTATTTATTTAAGAGGTTTCCAATTGACTTAGGTGACTGAATTAAGGGCAGAATCCTATTACCAGCTCTAGTTAGTTGAGGCATAGAGTATGAAAGAAGCCAACTTGCTTCCTTAGAGTATTATGTGAGTTTTGCATCTGTGTGATCTTGGTTACAAGAAGAAACTTTCATGCAGTTAAATAAGAATTAGGAATTGCCTGCACTATGCATTTGTAGAAGTGGATACCTCATATATATGGGGGGCTGTTCTTTGCAGATGTATCTGTGCTAATGACAAGCTCAGAGTTTGGACCCAGTTCCCCAAGCTGAAGGAATATGTTTGTGAGCATGGAGCTGAGCAGCTAGAAAGGGTATTGTTTCTTGTGCCTTCCTAGGAGAGATCAGTTTTAACACAAGTAATAAAGCAAGCTGTGTCTGTCTGCAAGCCAGGAAGAACCCATGGTCTTTCAAAAGTGGCTGGGGAGTGACTGGTGAGAAATGAGCTTAAAGAAAGTTTAATTGAATCCTGTGTAATCCAACAGCCAGCAACGTTGAGAATGATATCAAAATAATAGTACATAACCCTAAATGCCATGAACTATCCTTTCTATCAACTAGAAATTGAGAAGCTTTTTGTTTGATGGTCTTGGCATGATGAGAAGTGAGGATATTCCTTGAAAAATACAATTAAGTCTAGCCTGCTACCTAATGCTGTCAGGGAGCAGATTACTTAGAAACTAGGACTTAAAAGAAGATAAACTCTTCCTTTCATTTAGCAGCCAGGGCTATCATACTAGGAAGCTCATTGTGGGAGCCCAGCAGGCTCCTAAATCCCTCATGTGCACAGGGACAGGGGATCTGAAAATGACCCTGTGGCTCTTGTGCCACGCAGGAAGTGAGGGCTGGTGCTGAGCACAGCTGTGTGGGAGGACCCTGCCTTCAAGGCACTGGCACTGCTGCTTCTGCCAGCCAGGAGCTGCCTTGGCACTCATTTGTCACTGAGGGAAAGGCTGTCCTCTCCTCTGGCCTGGGGAGGGAGACAGGTATCTTCACAAACAAGTTCGTCCCATTTTGGATGGGATGAACTACTCCTCCTTCTTCACTGATCATTCAAGCAGCCCAGAGCAAAGGAAAATACTAATTGCAGCTAACACTGAAGTTGTTTTGTGCAAACATAGTAAAATAACTTGTACAGATATTGAAAAATTTAAACATGACCATATTTTTATTAAAGCAATTAAAATTAAATCTGACAATAGCAAAAGTAAATAGAAAGACATGTTCAAGGGCTATTTCTGAGCAGGCATCCTGTACTGCTGCTTTAATATATTCATTTAAGAATTACTTTGAGTAGAATAAAAATTGCAGAACAGTGTCTCTCAAAAGAGCCAATGTTCTTTAGAAAGTTTGTAAATCCATGTCCACGTGAGACAGACTGGAAGTCAGGGTGCAGTTCTGATCAACTTATTTGTAATATTTCCTGCGCAAGCAGCAGACAAAAAACTTTCCTGAACTATCCTCATGAGTTGTGAATTATGGATGTATCTCTGTGAACCCTTGAGTTTCTGTCTGAAAGTTAAACAAAGCAGAATATACTTTTTTCTCTTTTCTTTAGTATTTGGATTCTCTGCACAGATCCTTCTATCTATTATTTTTACATGGGTTTTGTTTCCCTACACAGCCATGCAGATGTATAACCTTGAGGCTTTTCTGTATTTCCCTTGTGGTTTTAACACTTTAAAGAATGTGTGTATGTTCTGCCTAGATATTGATACTTCTTATTTTCTGGGTAATCAAAGGTGCTTATACTTCATAAATGTTTGCACTGCTTTTTACATGCAAATATGTATTTTCTTCAGGAAAATTCTGTGTCTATTTCAGGCACCTGATATTCTTGCATTGCCTTTTACCAAAGGTCAGTCACTGGATCCAACTGCTCCAAATCCTATTAGACATCAGACATACTTCAGAAATAGTATCTAGACTTTCAGACATCCACAATATGAAGCATCTCATTGTAAAAATAACCCTTGACTTTTAGTGCAGGAAATGTTTTCTAAAAATACAATTCCTCTGCAGAGGAGCATTTTTGTTTCAGCACATGTAAAAGGGATTTGAGAGCATCTTTTAGTACATCATGTTTTGGAACACTGGAAATTTCCCTAGAAAATTGTCCACAGATTCCTCAGTTTCAGTTACCTTAGGGGTAAGAACATCTACCGTGCTGACATCCATTTCCCATCAGTCTGGATGCTCTTTTCAAAGGGACGGGGCTGCTTCATTCCTTAGAGCCCCTGTGCCCCCGGTGGCCCCACCCTCAGCACAGCCCTGCCCTCCGACTCCGCAAGGCTCCTGCTTTGCGTGCACGCTCAGGAGGCTGCGTGCCTTGAGCTCCAGTTAATGTTTAATTAAACAGAAGGCACAAAGTATTAATAATAAACTAACTCCATGGCAAGCAGAGGAAGAGACATCTGCCAGAGACTTTATCCCTTGGTGTCTTGTAGCGATTCTTATTGTCCCTGCTGTTTCACCACGCTGTCTAGCATCCCAAACAAGGAGCACACTTCCCCCTTCTCCTCCCATGTCTCCCAACAGTCCTGTTACCTTGTTTTATCTGCCTTGCACAGGAGCATGCCAGGGGACTGCTCCTGCCCCATGCCCCTGCTCCTGCAGGAGGTCCCTCCCTTACAGGAGCTGCTGCTCTGCACAGCCACAGGTAACCACCACCACCACACATCTGCACTCATCTGTCACACGGGGTGACTTGTCCCCAGCCCCCAGTGATGTCCACACACAACAGAAAAATCCTTCCACCTGACATACTCCTGCCTTCACCTTTGTTTTCTCCACTGGGTACAGGACAGCACTACAGGCAGAAATTTCTGCCAGAGTCTGCATATGTTTTACACAAGAATCACCCCAGGCATCAGTGACAGGCTGAGGACCAGACACCAGATCTCCAGATTCCCAGGGCCAAAGGGCTCCTACATCCTTGCAGTGATGGTAATGGGGAAGAAGAGGAGAACTTTTCTTTCTCAGTAAGGCTAAGCTGGAAACATCACAGCAGCTGGACAAACATCTGGTAGTAGGAGCCCAGAATATAAACACACAGAGTATGAGAGGAAGTAAAGGACAAGTAACTCACACAGATTCACCCAACAGGCCATGGAAATGTCCACAATTAATTTTCAGCAGTCCTTTGGCCTTCTGAAATGCTTTTGACAAGAAACCCAAACTTTTTTTGGCTTTCAAACTGTAGTCTTAGATAGCCCAAAAGAATTAAAATCCCTGCTGCTCTGTAACTTTGACAACCCATTTGGAGTGGGGTGCATGCATTATGCGCTAGGTGTGAGCCACTCCAGCTATCCACAGGGCCCTTCTGGAGCCAGCTGTGCCCAGCTCATGTACAGCAGCTGCTGAGATCCAGGCCAGCTGCCAGGCTGCTCTTCCTGCCTCCTGCTCCCCTACCCACTCACCCACTCTGCCTGTGCCAGGCCTCTCCATCCCTCTCCTGAACTCTGATGCTTGGCTAAGCAGCTCCAGTTTGATTTTCCATCCTTCTTCAGGGCTACTTCCCCAGAAGAGAAGGCGGGAAGAAGAAATCTCTGCTCAAGCCCTGCCTTTGTCACTGCTTCCCTCCTGCTTCTGCAGCATGTGGCACCATCTGGTTACAGGACAGACCTTAAGCTCTACTGAGTAGATTGTCAGGTCTTCATGTGCATCACCCAGCCCCCCACACACCCCCACACACCCCCACATACCCCCTCTCCCTTCCCACAGTCTCCAATGAGCAATGTGTTTGGCCTGAGGTTTGCAGGATGAGCTGTCTGAGTGCTCACCCAAGTGACACATTCCAGAATGGGGGGGCTGAAATGCTCGTGACTGACTTGGTGCACACCAGCATGCACAAGGCTATAAAATACTGCTGGAGGCTGGGCCAGCTGGGCAGACTGTTCTCAGGAAGTTGCAGGGCACATCCAGCTTGAAGACAGGGAACACTCACTTTTGAATGGTTGAGTAAAAGTGTCAAGATCCAGTCAAGCATGGAGATAAAATTCTAAAGTAGCTACATAGATGCTTTGCAATGGTGAATTCTGCAAGGCTGAAGATTGTAAACCTGTGCATTTCTAGCCAAATCTGCTTACATTATAACCCTTTAGGCATAGGCTGTTGACCAAATCTGAGGCTAAATGGACCTAACCACACCTAGATTTCTCTAAGAAGTTTAGAAGGCAAGGGGATCTCACTGAAGCTTTTTGAGACAACAGGAGGGATCATCACCTGATTATACTATAATCTACTGTAATATGTGCTAGAATTTTGATCTAGATACCACACTGGCAATATTTAGATACTGTATGTGCAATAAATCTAAACATAATCATCCACATGATCACTGTGTCCTACTTTTCAAGCCTGGCCAAGAGGCTTCTCTTGATGACACTGCCACACAATGTTGCCTGTCTAGATACCTGAAGGATACCTGAGGAACTGCTGCATGTAAAATCCAGAATGTTGTCCTTTGAAAGGAATCTCTGGAGATCATCTGGTCCAGCCTTCTGCCCAAAACCTGCTGCCCTTCTGCCAAATTTAAAGTTAGATCAGATTGTTCAGGACAGTGTCCAGGCAAGGTACTTCCAAGGATGTGCCTGCTCAGATGTGTCTCTGGGCACCTGTCCCAGTGCATGGCCACCCTCATAGTGATTTTTTATTTTTCCTACAGGAAAAATACTTTTTCTAGCTAGAACCATCCTTGCTGCAACTTGAATCTGCTGCTCCTTGTTCTGTCACAGACACCTCTGGGAAGAGACTGGTTCCTCTTCTGTGTCTTCTCCAAGAAGGCAGCTGAAGAGGGCAGTGAGTTCCCATCACTGACAGTTCTTACAAAGGCTGGGAGCTTCCCCACCCCTCCTCACCCTTCATGTGCTGCAGCCCCCACCCCATCCTGGTGTCCTCCACTTGACTCCCTCCTGTGTGGCAGAGTCCTTCTCTTACTGGGTAGCTCTAAACTGCACCCAGTGCTCCAAGTGTGGCCTCACTGGGCAGAAGAGAGAGGAAGACTCACTTTCTGCACCTGCTGATCATCCTTTTGCCAAGAGAGTCCAGTGTGTAGTGGGCTTCCCCTGCTGCCAGGCACAAAGCTTCCCTGGGGGCAGCTTGTCCATCGAGTTGCTGAGAGCAGTCTCCATCCTCTCATCCAAATCACCAATAAATACCCTAAACCTTTGCAGCCATCTCTGCCTGAAGGATGCCACTAGTCACTAATCTGTCTGCTGCACTCCTTCTGGCTGAACACAGCCCTTTGAGGCTGCCAGTCCTACCAATTTTCCACCCAATTAATCATCCACTTATCCAGGTCTTATTTCACCAGCTTGGCCTTGGTCATATTATTGAAAACTGTGTCAAAAATGTTCTAAAGGTTGATATAAACAACATCCACTAGTCTGCCCTCACCCAGAGCCAGTAAGGCAATAAATTTGGTCAGGGGTGATATGTCCTTGGTGAATCAATATCTGATGTCCAAATTATCTTCTTGTCTGTGCTATGCCTGGACTCACCTCTCAAGGGCCCTAGGTTAAGCTGACTGCCCTATTTGGCAGGCCCTTTTTGGCCTACTTGAAAATGGATGTAACATTTGCCCTCTCTTATCATCAGAGCCCTTCCCTGATGATCATGACCTTTCAAAGATGGTTGAGAAATGTTTCAGAGTGACATGGATCAGCATTTTTTGGATGATCCCATGCATATCTAATTTGCTTTAGTGGTCCTTAGCTTGATTACTTTCTACTGTGGGCAATGTTTCTCTCCCCTAGGCTCTGCTACTCATGTAGATTAACTGACAAGAAATACATTTATTTTGCAGCAGGTAATCAATATTGTTTTAGTAAAAACTTCAGTTATTTTTGAAAATTGTGGGGTTTATATTCAATCCTCGATGGTTTTGCACTTTTTATATCTTTTGCCCAGCCTTTGCATTAACAAAAAATGTCACATATCTAATAAGGAAATGACCAAATTGCACTAGATGTGTGGAAAGTTTTTGTATCTTGTCTTAAAATAACAATCTGAGATAATTTCTGGGTCAGATATAAAGCCTCCTGGAAGCTTTGGACCTTCTATGTCTTCCCATGAGTGCCTGATTAGAGGACCATGTTGCTCAAATGTCAGGTCTTAAAAATACTCAGTGCTTACTGAACAACAAGAGTTGGACTGCCTATGGAAATTCAAATTTTCAATGCAGCAGATGGTAACACTGGAGCAGAATTAATCCAGCTGCATCTGTAATTTCTGTGCACAACAGAGAGCACAAATTGGTCACTTCATTAGGAATTTATAAGAATATGCATCTAATATATTTTGTTTATTAGCAATTTGTTGCTGCCAAAAGCTTGAACAGGCAAGACTGAGACCTGATATTTCTTTACACAAGTGTCTCAGAGTAAGAGAAACCATGTTAATGTATTGGGCAGATAATGTTGTTGGAAATATTGATGAAGAGATTGTAAAGGTTTTTGAGGCCCAGAATCTGAGAAGCAGCTGAAACCTTATAGGCGCCTAACCCAGACAAGATCATGCTGAATAACAGCTCCTGTGGACTTGCTAACAATATTTCCTGAATCACTTTTGGTAGCTTGCATACTTATGCATATGTGCAGAAAATACAATATATAAATTGGAGTTTCTTCCAGAGGTTTCAAGATGCCCAAGGTCAAACTGGCAAAGACAATCTTCTTTCACCCAGAAAAGTGATGAATTGTATCTCCTCATCTCATTGGCTTTGACATAGAGAAAGGAGTGCTTTACATTTGAGCTTGACCTTTTTATAGAACTCTGGTCAGAAGAGAAGGACCTTTTCTAAGACTGTGTAAAAGAAAATTACTTTAGAGGAAGAGGCACTATCTGACTGCCAACCAGGGATTTTGAGGGAGAGAGTTGTCTTTTGTACAGTATGAGGTTGAAATGAACACCTAAACTTAGACTCCTGAACTGACTTCTAATTGAAAGTGACCTGGATTTCAGACCTGCAGAATGTGAACTCTTCGAAAAGAAATTAACAGGAGCTGCAGGAAATGTGACCTTTCTGGTTTGTGGAAGTTTCAAAATTATTTAGAAACTAAACAATATTTCATAACTCTTACTAACTTAATGAAGCAACTATGTGCTCTACCTTTAAGTAACACAATTGAGAGATTTTAGCCTGAATTGCAAATGCTCTTGCTAACCCATGTCCAGGAGACATTGCACTGTCTGTAGAGACAGACTCCATGTCCTGTGCAAGAGAAAATGGATGTGTCACCACACATTGAAACAGCTTTGGCTCACTGTAGGGTGAGCCTCCTTTCTAGCTGGTCAAAGGTTTTTCTGGGAAGCACCACACAGAGCTTTGTTTCACAGCTCTTCTTCCCTCCTTGGAGCACAAACACCAAGTTTTGAAGAAAACCTGCATCTTGTGCATGAATAAACACAAAAGAAGACTCAGTAAGAGACACACCTTGATAATCCCCCTTGACAACAGGATTTGCAAGATTTTATCTCAAGTTCTCCCTGATGTTTGGGAGACAGCCCCAGATGGAATGTGGCCCATCAAACTGACAATAACCAACACACTCCTTGTGAGGATTTCCCTGGAACCCAACACCAGGAGCTGCTCCTGCCTCAGCCCACTGTGCACAGCCCTGGGCAGGCCACTGCCATTAACATTTGTGAAACTGGTGTGTTAATATATAATTTTCACTACTTTGGGTTATCTTTTGGATTAGTCTTTTTGGCCTCCTAGGTTCTCAAGTCAAGGAGATCTGTGTCCCCCAAGACAGCAAAAACACATAAAATATTTTTAAAAAATTTATACCAGGAACATTTCTACCTAAAACTGTTGGTTAGGAACAAAGCAACTTATCCCACCACATGTTACTTCAGTATGAACAAACAAAAAATAAC
Organism: Notiomystis cincta; assembly: GCA_013398075.1. Taxonomy (NCBI): domain Eukaryota; kingdom Metazoa; phylum Chordata; class Aves; order Passeriformes; family Notiomystidae; genus Notiomystis; species Notiomystis cincta. The sequence continues at coordinate 54,593 of VZRX01023550.1, read as the reverse complement.
AAGCATAAAGCCAAGCCTTTATTTGCATATTTGTCTGTCACTTGTGAGACTTCCATATACTGTGCATACCAGGGGGAAATGGTTTGTCCAATAAGCCTTCTTCAGGCAGCATTCCTCTAGTGGGCATTAATAATGGAAAAGATTTAAACTTTGTCCTGTGCAGCGTTTTATTAAATACACATCTTGGAGCCAAAATGCCCAAACAGCCTGAAAAAACATTGTGTTTGCTCAGAGTTGTGTTCAAGTGTTCAATCCCCTGCCTAGCATCCTGCAGGACCTGTTCCAAAGGGCTTAAATACAATGGCTAGAAATAAAATAAGGGGGAGCTCTGAAAAACAGATACAGACAGAAGGGTGCCACTGAATGGAGTAGCTTGTCAGAGAAGCACAACATGAAAAGCAGATTAAGCAAGTTATTAAGCAGAAAAGCATCCTGTTAATCCCAATCCATGTCCTTCAATGCTGTTTAGAGATCTGCTCCTTCTGATAAAGTCTTTAGTGTACCAGGACTGAAACTTATGAGATGCTCAGATTCACTGGAAGATGAAATAGGATGTTTCTATTTTTACACAGAAGGAGTAACAGCAAACAAAATTGTTGTAACAACAGTATCTGTATATCTCTGTTTCAACAGATGTCCACAAACCCAGAAATGTAGCTGATTCTGTGCCAATCTTTATGGTGTATCATCACTTTCAGTGTGTTGGCACTATTAAAATTTCCTGAATTTCCGTGTAATGGGGAAGATGCATCCTAGTCACACTCTCTTGTGGGCTGCTCCCTATTCATTCACCTAAGGGATCTGCTGGAGTCCCAGCAAGGTTTACTAGAGCAGGAGCTGGACTCAATGATCCTTGTGGGTCCCTTCCAACTCAGCATATTCTGTGATTCTGCAGTTCTGTGATTTCTCTTATTTTTCTAATGTAGTTCTCAGCCCATATCAAGAAAGAGACAGAAGGTGTTAACAGAACTTTCATTATGTTCTTCACTGGTTTTCCTCCAACTCTCTACTTGGCCACTTGTCCTCTTCCTGATACCCTATCTGGTAATCAGTCTATAGTTCAGACCAAAATCAAAGTAAGACTCACTGCTCACAACTCTTGGCTTCAAATCTTGCTCTGGAGCTCCTTCCTGAAGGATCACAGACAGTTTCACAGCTGCATCAGCTGTGAGGTAACTATCCATCCTTTGAGATGTGCAACTGCGAATATTATTCTGAATGTCCCTCAGTGGGCTTCAGTGAGAACACTGAAGTAGCACACACACCTAGTAGCTGAAGTTTCAGGGTTTGTTGTTATTTTTCTCACTGCTGATACAAATTTTTTTCAGTGAAACAGAACTGAATACTGAATACTGAGTGAACACTGAATTTGAATTTACTTCAGGCAACCTTAGAAACTGGCACATCTGTTAGCTATACCCCCCTGCTGCACTGTGGGGTTCATCCCATGGGAGACAGCTCTCCATGGACTCCTCTGATGTGGCTCCATCTCACGAGCAGCAGCTCCCTGTGACCTGCTGCAATGTGAGTCCATCCCACAGGGAACAGTCCTCCCCAAACTGCTGCAGTGTGGGTCACCCTTCCATGGCCTGCAGCCCTCCAAGGACAGGCTGCTCCAGCCTGGGAGCAGGGCCCCTTTCTCCATGGCTGTCCCACAGGGTCACAGTGTCTTCTCAGGCATCCACCTGCTCTGCTGTGGGCTGCAGGTGGATCTCTGCATCCCTGTGATACTCCAAGGGCTGCAGGGGCACAGCTGCCTCACCATGGGCTGCACCACGGCCTGCAGGGGAATCTCAGCTCTGGCCCCTGGAGCACCTCCTCCCCCTCCTTCTCCACTGACCTTGGTGTTTGCATGTTGTTCTTCTCACATGGTCTCCTACTCTTCTCTGGCTGAGATGAAAACTGTGCCACAACTTTTGTTTTTATTTCTTCTTAAATCTGTCGCCATAGAGGCATTATCACCATTTCTGATCAGCCCAGCCTTGGCCAGCAGCATGCCCTCTTCACAGCCACCAGGGATTTGCTCTGCCAGACATTGTGGAAGCTCCTAGCAGCTTCCACAGAAGCCATGTCTCTGACCAAAAGCCAGCCTGTGCAAAACCAATACACATAAAAACATATTTAAGGTACTTCACAAACTCTGTTCCTTGAATTCTCAGGAGCAGCAGAACCAAGAGTGTCAGAAGGTATCAAGCAATCCTGCCTAATATCCCTCTCTTTTTTCCCCAAATTCCTTTCTTCTGTAGACAATGAAAACCAATATTCCATCAAGATTTCCTGCTGTGTTAAATGTGTCTCACCCTGAGAGTCACACTTTGTCATTACGTAGGGAAGTAATGCCACGCTAAATAAAAAGTCATCAAAGGGGTGACATGTCTTTGACAAAATGTCAAAATTAACTACTTCACAGCAGGGAAGGTCTTAGAAATACTGAAAGTTCCTACTTAAGTATAAGCAAGATAACAGGCACTTATGACATGGAAGTTTTAATATCCTTTTATGAGGATTTTCACCTGTAAGAAAGCAAAAGATACAAAAATTACAGCTGACGGAATGAATGTTTTCAAAAATTATCTGCTCTCTCTTCTTAATGTGTATAGCCTATATTATTTCAACTATAATGTCTCTGATATTAAGAGTTATCAACTTCATACTGGGGCCCAGTAGGACCCACATGCCAGAGAACTGCACAGTAAAAGGTGATTGAGCTGTTACAAGCTATGGCCTCTGAGCAAAGAAAGGAGCTCTTCCATGTTGTGGAAATTATTTTTCTTTTTTTTCTCAGGGAAACGTGTTTTCCTTACTCAATATTAGTTAAGAAGATAATCACTACAAAAAAATTTTATGGACATATCACGCACTTCCCTTTTGGGAATGGGGTGTGTACATAGATTCAGTGAGCCAGCAAACACCCTTCCACAGTCTTCTGTAAAAGATAATTTAGTTTGAAAACTAAGCTCTTTTTTCTGCAAAAATCATCTCACCTTTTTTTCAGCTCACCTATGACATCTAAGGGAGTGATGTTTTGATTATGAAAGGAAATGGGACAGAAATAGAAGAGAAAACACCTTGAACCACTGGGGGTTAGGGATTTTTTTCTGCTAGGATAAGCAACAGATACATTACTGTGGTGTTGCTAACAGCTGGCACAATTCAAACCATTCTCTGTGTTCTGTATGCTCAGCAAGTGCCAAACAAAAAGGCATCTATTCTGCAAACAGCACCGAGCAAAGTCAGCTCCAGGTAACACACTCTCCTACAGGATAAAGTGGGCTGTTTTCAGAAATACACAGTATAAAGGACTCTCAAGACACCAGCAGAAACCACAATTAGATTTGGATCCCCCTTTCCACTTTCAAAATTCGTCTTTATGGATTTTTACTGCAGAAATCTGATGTTCTCTGGATAATGACTGTTTTTGCAGGATGTGTATATTTGTGTTCTGTCATGGGCTCTGACTGCTGCCTTGCTTTTATTGACAGAAGAGATTCAGTTGTTTTGAAAGCCAAGCCTCTGGCCCACATCTGAACATACTCACTTCTTCACTTTTATCTCAGCATTTCCACATCTCTAGCATAAAAAATATACAAGGGCAACAGCTCCAGATAGATGATTCTAGTCCTGCATATGTGTCCATGTATAAAACAGAGATACATGTAGATATTTACATGCATATGTAACCAGGCATTTTTTGGGCTCCCATTTTTTAAGGCTTCAGGTTCACTTACTGTATTTCTAGTAAAATAAATGTAACATGAAATACAAGGAAAAAAACTTTAAAAAATTTTTTTCCTTCATTTTTTTCTGACTGATGATAACAGATATACAGAAAACAGATATGTATATCCAGATAATAGATATATCATATATGAGGACATGGCCATTGCTGACATGCTCTCAGCATGAGCAGGAGCAGCAATATAAAGCTGTTGGGGTGACTTTTCTCACAAGATTAGTGGCGAAAAGCAGCCTGACATTTGCTCTGAGATCTTGATTGAAAAGGACAGTGGTGCCTGGACCAAGAAATCAACCTGCCAACAATGGCATTTGCCAGGAGATTTGGGGATGTTGCAGGGAGAGTCCTCCTAATGATACCCATGGGTTCAAGCCATCTGATTAATAACAGAAATTAATAACAGGTCTGAGGAGATAAATCCATTTTTTGGGGGTGATGATCAGGGTTTTGTATCACCCAGAAAAACCATAGTACGCTATAGGCGTGCTAATCGAGTAACCTTAACGAGCAGGATGAAATAATTATATAGTCTTCCACAGTGGTATTCTACAGTGTCTTATACAGTGATATAGGATACTATTCCTGTGACCAGTCAGAGGGAACAACAGGAGGAAAAACAGATAAGGAGGGACCAGTCACTACCTTTGGCAATGGGCACAGCCTCAGTCAGATGAGATGAGTTCTCCTTGTTAAGTACAACCATGAGAACATATTTTGCTGTTTTATCTTTTCCTATCTCTGCAAATCTGTGCTGGCAACTGACCACAAACCTCATCTGATGAGAAAAATGTGAGCTGTGTGATGTGTGTGCATGATGCCCCCTTCCTCAGGGAGGCAAAGTCCATTCATTTACTCGTGCTGTGTCCATATTACATGGGATTTGTGTCAGGGAGATGCCTGTGGGGTCCCTGGAAAAAAGCAGAGGACACAGGGGCTCCCTGGCAGCAGCAGCAAGGTCAGTGCTGGCACTCAGCAGAGCAAGAGCTCACCCTGCATCCCCCCAGAGCAGCACAGGGGACACACATTGCTCCATTCCCCTCAGTGGCACTGATTACAAAGGCATGTTGCTCGTAATCCGGATCTGTTTACAGTCTCGTGCTACTCCTTCAGGTCAGGGGTCGTAATTAAAAAATTAAGGGAGAATAAATCTACCACTTTCCTGAACAAAACTGCTCTTCTAATGCTCGTTAGGCTCATTTGTGCAGCAAAACATCCCCAGGGGACAATTCTGCACTTATAAAATAAACATTTTCCACGCGTGTGGTTAAGGACCCTCATAAAATATGTAGTCAAGGCATTTCTGCTCCATGTATGCCTGGCTTCCTGGCATGAAAGTACTTGCAGTGGATTGAATACAACAGAGGAGAGAGAAGAGAGTGAGATAATAAAAATCCATGGATTAAAGACAGAGATTGGCAGGGAACACGACAGCCCATTACTCTTCTATTAGTATGTATTTCCACTGGGAACCAGGTTCTGAGAAGGATACAGGCTGTTCTTTCCAATTTGTAAGTCAGAGGAGAGTAAATCTCAGCAGACCATTACTTAAAATTTCTCTTTCTTTTGACTCTCTATAGAAATCAGAATAGAAACAGTTTATTATCTGTATGAGTTTCTCCCCACAAGCACTGCCTCTTCTGCAAGTTCTGAGGAATTTTCCCTCGAGCAAAACTCCCTCAGCACACATCACATTCCTCAGTTTTGGAATGCCTTCTCCTGACCTGTTCTGTGGGTTGCATTTTGTGGGAGAACAAAGCCAAAGCAGTCAGGAGTCAGCTTGCTGGCATTTTAGAAAAATCAATGCCACCTGTCAACAGAACTGTCTTGGACTGACAGCAGGAATATCAGTGAGAACAGCTCACAGCTTCACCAAGTCTAAAGTGCTGCTTCTTCAGGGCTGCAGGGAAGAAGTCTACTGTTTTATCATACAGCACTTCTAATTACCCATACCCTCCTTTACAGATCTATGGCACACCAATTTGTTAGACAATTACATTTATTATGAGATCAAATGTGAGGAATCTATACCATCCTTCACAGAATGTGGGGTTTTTCTGCATTTTTGCTGTGTGAGTAATGTGAAACCAAAACGACAGGGTGGTACTAAATAATAGATACATCGTATTTAGGCTGTGTGAATAATTTATTTTTATGTCTTGTAAGAGGCAGCCTCCTCCCTATCTCTATAATGCGTGTCCAGATTGAAGAAACAGTTTGTTCAACCTCAAATTGATTTTTTTTTTATTCTTAAGGTGAAATTTTCAAAAATAATTCAGATATCTTAGAAAGAAAAAAAATCAAATGGCCTTATTTGAAAATAATGAAATAAGTGTTCTGACTTATATAGCACTTCTGCTCACATTTTAAAGTACAATTTGATATGAATTCAGAAACACATTTAAAACTTAAATAGTTCTGAAATTGAAATTTTTTTCCTGACTTGTGAAGAAAACATTTTTCCAAAACACTGCTCTCACTTCGACATTACTGTTTGCCTCTTTGTGAGCAGCAGCATGCCTAACATAAAACTCCTGGCCAAACCAGTATTTTATCTTATGGTACAACTTAAATTTGTTCCAAACAGTGCCAAGGACTATGTGCCCCACCACAGAGTGTTCCCTGTAAGAGGCTTCCACAGCCAGATGAAACCATTACCTTGTACAGTAAAAGGAAATGCATTTTTGACCTTACAATCTGCACCAACTTTTATTATTAACTATAGGAAAATGTTACACAGGCCATGGCAAAATATATTACCAGCATAGAGATGGTGTCTTCCTTTATGAAAGATGCATTTTTTTGTTAATTAAAAAGTTGTAAAACAACAGCAAGGTTGCAGAGGGATAATGCCACTTACAGGAATCCCAGCTGAGAGATTAGTCAAAGAAGCTTTTTCTTTTCCAGTGATTGCTTCCTTAAACAAAAAATAAACAGCTTCCTTTCTTTCTTAACATAATTCAAAACACTTTGTCTTTGCCTACCTTTTCCTACTTTTAGTTCTTTCTTTCTAGATGACACAACATGAGAAATACCAGCTGAATTTGCAGTTTAACCTATCTGAATTTCCATTTTTGGTTAATAGAGTGCTTAGTCAAAACAAACAATCATCCTCTCCTATCAGAAAGGATTGTTTGTGGTCTCTTTCCTATTTATTTTTATTTTCTTTCAAAACTAAAACATGCATGATTATTTAGCCATATCTCCTTGCTAATGCTCGTGTAGGAGGGGCTGATACAGTGGCCTGCTCAGAACATTTTGGGCCAGGCATTCTGAAACATCCCTACAAGGTGCTTTGGAACAAGTATTTAGATCAACTCCATAAGATCTACCCCAACAGAACTCTACCATGCCAGTTGTGCAGCAAATCCCACAGAGAATACCAGCTAAGGATTAACTTAAAGCTGGGCCCATTTGGACACACCATGGTATTTTAGTCACCTGAGCACAACACTTTGTGCAAACTCTGCTGCCACCAGCTCTGCTGTGTGCTGCTCACAGACTGCACTTTGTGAAAAAGCCATCCCTGCTCCCTGGCTTGCAGCCTGCATCCCTCCCAACATCGTGCTGCTCTGGGGGTGGGACCTACCTTGGTGCTCTGCCTCACACAGGATGCAAGAACTCAAGCCACTGAAGCACAATGGAACAGAAGTGTCAACTTGTGCATCTGCCCAAAGCTTTTCACAGCACTCTCTCCACAGTGCCTGAATGTCTTACAGGCAAAATCTGGAAATTGTTATAGTGAGGATCCTAGAGTGGGAAAGATGCTGATATTCAAAGCTCTATTAATATATATATGTATGTATGTATATGTGTTGAAAGCATTTATGCAGTGCGTGGGTTTCTAAGTGCTTCTAAAAACTGACACTCCTCTGTCAGTTTTTGCTTCACAAAAGCCCTTTAAAGTCCTTTAATAAGTAATTAAAATATATTTTAGTAACTAGTGAATGTTTTAGAGGAGGAGTTTGCTTTTGATCAAGCTGACACAAAATGCAGCACTCCCCCATGGCAGGCATTTCACCCTCTCACTTTTATTAGTGTCTGTCTCTACTGGTGATTAGAGGAGATGGAGTTCAAGATTCCAGCTCACAAAAACAATAAAGCTGTCTGAGTAAGGAAGAGATAAAGAAGGAGGAATCAGGACCACAGGACTAAAACATGCCTGCTGTAGCTGAACTAATGTTGAGGAAAGCTGAACATATTCTTTAGTTCTTTCCTGTTGTGAATATTACAGCTCTCATTTTGCACTGGCTTGTCTTTCTTTAGTTTCTCATTGCAGAATGCCTGGGATGCCAAGCAATGCCTGGGGGATTTAGCACTTTGCTGGAAAAAAAAAGACAAAAGAGATGAAAAATACCTGTGTAAATGTACTAGTTCCCTGATAGGGGCAGTGTTATGGTTGAAATAATTTCTATTCATCTAGTTGCCTCAGGCTTTGCTCACATATGCAACTTTCATATGCATGGACTGAAATTGCCTCAACAGAGAAAAAGAGAATGTAATATGTCATATCTACACTCTTCTTATTCTGTGCAGATGCAGCTTTGCCAACCCACCAAATGGAGATCTTCCAAATGCCTGTCTTCTAGATAGATGGAACTGTTGGAATATCACGACTCTAAAATTGCTTGATTATTAGATTCAAATAACGTTGCCAGTGCTCGGAGATCATACTCCAACAGAGGAAAACAGCATACAGATGCCAATTCCCTGCCTTTCTCAAGCTTTTACTGTAGAGAAGCCATCTCATTTGTTTACCTACAGTCAAATCAAGATTAGATTTGAAAAGCAAGATGAATATTAATAGTAGGCAGGGAACAGAATACCATCCAAGCAGCAGCTGCTTTGTGAAGCTCACTGCTGTGGGAAGACCTCATTTTGGTTTCCTAATCCTAATTGTCAGAAGTGCTTTAGCTCACAGGCAGGCTTGTAAACCAAAGCCAGAGTGATGTGATGTGAGCTAAAGCTGGGGTGCCCCACGGCATCCCAGCCTCCCCTAGTCTGCCCTGGCTTGTATTGCCAAAACCCAAGTAGCTGTGTGGGCTTGCACAGCCTCAGAGATCTGTGTAACGCTGAAGAGACTCTAAGAGGACCCTTTAAAGAAGAATCCCATGAATAAGCCAAGTCCCAGTCCCTGAAACCTGGCCAAGCACACTGGAAAGGATGCATCACTGAGTAGCAAGACAGAAGAACCTCCTTCGGACTCATGAACTGGGAACAACCTCCTGCATGCCAACAGGGAGGGAGAAGAGAGTCCTACCAGCAAACCTGGTGGGCTTCTCTGTCCATGGGTCTGCATGCTCCTGACTCCACAGGTCTGCAGATCCCTGAAAAGAGCCTGGTCCAGCATGGGATACCTGGATATCTGCTCCAACATGGATCTCCATGGCCTGCAGGGGCGCAGCTTCCTCACCATCCTCTTCACCACAGGATGCAGGGGAATCTCAGCTCCAGCACCTGGAGCACCTCCTTGCCCTCCTTTTCCACTGACCTTGGTGTCAGCAGGGCTGCTCCTCTCACATGTTATCATTCCACTCTTCTCTGACCTCAATTGCATCTGTGCAACAAGTTTTTTCCTTCTTAAATATGTTATCACCAGGCATTACTACCATCACTGATGGGCTTGGCTTTGGTCAGCACAAAGCTGACCTGGTCTTGGAGCCTCCAGGGATTGGCTCTGTTGGACATGGGGGAAGCTTCTGGGAGGTTCTCACAGAAGCCAGCCTTGTAGCCCCCTCACAACAAGAACCTTGCTACCCAAACCAAATACACTTAGATTCAGGGCTCCTGAAGTTCCAGAAGCATCATCTCAGTTGCAGTAAAGGAGTGGCTGCCTGTAGTTAGTGCCTGGAAGAGCTTTAGAAATACATCACTTTTTTTGAATTCATAGTTTTTGGAAATGTGGGCTGGGGTGGGGTGCAATAAAATTAAAAGAGAGAAAATTTTATGAAACAGGTAAGCAGTTTGGTGCTGTGTAGTAAAAGACATTTTGACATATTGGAGAAAGTCACAGAATTACAGAACGTGCTGAGCTGGAAGAGCCCCATGAGAATCATTGAGTCCAACTCCTGGCCCTGCACAGGACACACCAAGAATCACCTGAGAGTTATGGCCTGAGAGTGCCTGAGAGTTATGGCCACCCAAACCATCAGGGACACACACATAAACACTGAGAGATCTGAGTCTGCTTTAAAAGGGAATTCTAAGTAGATTTTGCTGCTTTCTTCAGCTGCTTAAGGGGAATTCATAGAGAAGATGAATTCATACTGCTCTCAAAGCTGCACAGTAAAAGAGAAAACAAGCTCAAGCTGAAGAAAGGGAAAGGACAACTGCAATCAAGAAAAAAGGTTGCACCACAAGGGTGATTAAGAACAAGAACAAGTGTCCAGAAATGTGGAATCTTTATCCTTGGAAGCATCCAAAGACAGACTAGACACTCTGGCCCTTGATCTTTGTAAGACCAGGGTCTTGGAGAGGATATCCAACCTACACAATTCTGTGATTTCAAAAAAAATAATAAAAGTTTCACTTTTTGCCTAATGTATCCTCACACCCAGCAAAAATATAAAGAGGTAAAAATACCTCTAAAATATAAAAATAACATTAGGTGAATTGACCTTCCCCAGTTTCTCTACTGTTTATTCAACAACAGTAGATCTGTTAAATGCTGTTTTTCTTTGGAAGACCGTGAATCAGTGTCCTTGAAAATAAACTATCCATTTTGTCAACAAGCCTTACTCTATCTGGTTTATGCTAGATACACTGATTTATTAAATTAAAGTTTGGACATGCTATCTATCCAGCAACAGAGAAAAACATTGCTAAAGACAATTGGTCCAGTCTGATCTCTCTGTGCCGTGTAAGGGCAGGAGCCTCACTGAAGTCAAATGAATTTATGCTGGTATAATAGTGGTTCCTGGGGGAATAGAATAGATCTTGGCTGCCCAAGGCTGTTTGACAATATAAGAGAGCAGTTCAGCAAAAGCTAATGGGTTTATAGTGTTTACTTCTACAGTCCCTGGAAAGGCAGAATAGTTCTGCAATTAAAAATTTCATGCTTAGCTACATTGAGTCAACAGGACAAAATCACCTCTGGCAGAAGAAAGACCTGTTCAGCAGGTGGTGATGGGAATTGCTGTCATATATGGGCAAAGCATTCAGGGTATTTGGTGTGGGGTTACAGTGGCAAACAAAGGCTCAGGAAACAATCTAGGATTCATCTATCTGTATTTTATTTTCATTTTATGTCTCTGATAGTGGGAATTAGCTCTACTACTACTACTACCTGAGCCGACAGAAATGTTGAAACACTTGAAACCACTACATTGATCTTTGAGGAGGCCAGACAGAAAGAAAACTGGGGGCTTGTTCCCTTTTGTGGATGAAGTTTAATAAAGAACCTGCTTGCAGTCTACTGATGAATTGCTTTGCTTAATATGAAGAGAAGGATTGCATGTGTTTTGTTCTGGGGGCCAGCAACCAGAGACATGTAAGAATACCAGCATGTGACCTATTTCTGGATTAGTTTGTGTTTTCTGCAAACATTAAGTCTGGTCTTAGCTTGTGCACTTGTTATAGTCATTATAAATCTAATCAACACATTAGAATCAATGGGAGGGAAGAAAATCTAAGGAGATTAAAAGAATTCTTGTAAATGAGAGCAGAAGCAGTTCTCCTCCAAGGTGATACAGACAAAATGTCTAAGACCAGAGAGCACTGGTAGTGCACATACAATCTCAAGAAAGCAGCAGAAAATGTTTTTATTGTAGAAAATAAAAGAACTTTACCATTTATTAAGATTTCATCTGAAGTTTAAAGCCTTCTGTTAATTTATGTTCCTGCAATGCACTGCTTTAAAACTTACATAAGTCTTCATGAGGAAGACATGCATAATGACTTCAGAAAATACAGATGCAAATAGCCAATCTGAAGATTTGTAAAAGCTTATCTGGAAGCCCTTACTGGGCTACAGAAGACTGCCTCCATGAAAATTAGCCTTAGAAAAAAATCTACATTTCTTAAACTAAATCAGCTAAAATTTTGTGTGCCTTTAAGAAAATAATCTAAGCCCAGTCTTTTTAAGGTATATGCTTTTTCAAGCATATTAAAACTAATTTAAATTACAAAAGGTCCTTTCTGGTTGAGCAACAGCTTTCAGTCTGAATATCACCTTTGGTACACTAGACTTTTATACAATTCAAGGTGGGTTTTTGTGATGTCCAAAACTAGCTCAAGTCATTACTGGATGCTGCACATTGAATCATTGCAGTGTATAGAAAATATACATAAATATATACATATATGTTCTTTCTACTTCTGGCAGCAGTTCTGGAAACTTCTTTCTTTGTTTAAACTGAGTTTTCTGTTATTGTCTCACATCACACCTGATATTTTTCTGAGTCTGTGCTCCCTACTTCAACTTTCAGTCTCTGAGAAGAGATGAATGACCCCCATGTGTGAGAGGGAGGCAAACAGAGGGGGTCAAGCCCATGCAATTCTGCCTTGTTTTTGCCCCACATCCCACAAGAGGTTGGTTTCAGGGCAAGAACAAGGGTTGGAGGGGCTTCAGACCCCTTTCTATATTCCAGATGATAATATGTTGAGTGGGTACAGAGAGGGGGCATGACTTACATTCCTTTGCCAGTGGCACACCCTTCCTCACAAATCCCAAGGCAGCTGGAGCTTCCAGGACACGTGGCAGGGACACTGCCTGTGCTGCTGGTGGTCTGTTTGCTGCTATGCTCTTCAGCTGACATCACCCACTGCACCCTTAAATTTTGGTTTTAGCTAAAGGTGAACAGTAGCTAAGCTATTAAAGTTCTAGCTAACCTTGCTCAAAACAATCCAGCTAAAAGCAAAAGATGAATGGCAGCATTTGCATAGAACACGGCAGAACTTTTTAACAATAAGTTACATTTTAGAAAAACAATAGCACGTTTGAAGTAATTCTTGAGTGCTATAACAATGCACAGGAAAGTGCAAGAGCAATTAAAGTAGGGATGGATTTGAGACTGAGTAATGGAACAACGTGTGCTGCTGACAGTGCCAGAGAGCTGTGGAGAACTCAGAAATTATCATGTTTTCTGTCTCCATAAAAAGGAACCAAGACAGCTCTTATTTCCAATAATAAAAGGAAATTTACTGACATCAAGAGTTGATATAGGATTAGTGACCAGCATGTGACCAATTACCCACCAATGTTCCTCTCCATACCTATTGGTGCAGCAGGTGGAAACCTGTCTTTGAGGTTATCCAGAGCCCTCCATGGTAACAGGCTGGTATAAGCCACCAGATCTCAGCAGACCATTTCATCTAAAAGGTCACAAGGTTTTACAGGCAGAAGTGGGGCAGAAATTGTAATGAAAACTTCATGACCGTTCCTGAGAGCTGATTTGCCCTTCTGAGAATTGAGACAGCTTTTCCCATGGGATTTGACTAGAAATTGTACATGGCAAGGATCTTTCTTCTCTCACCCCAAAAAATATCTGCTTGGGTTCACCAGAGCTGAGCAGCTTCAACCACAGAAGTTATCCCATGTGAAGTGTGACACTGCAATTTAAGATTAGCTACAGTGCAGAGCAAACAGGAGCCACCTGCAGCTGTGTGGCATTCTCTACCTGGATTCTGGTGCTCTGCACCTCACAGAGGGCACCTGAGGACACTGAGCAGCTGAAGTTTACAGCAGCTTTGCTTTCCTGCATCCTGACCTGTTGTCCCTGACTCCCAGCAGCTGTTCTGACAGGCTCAGCAGGAAAAGGCACAGCCAGCAGAGTGGGAAAGCCCTGCAGCTGTGTCCACAGGGTGCCATGCTCTATTGTGCACCCTCTGACTCCCAGCACAGTCCCTGAGCTCATGGTTGTCAGTGTCTGGGTTGGAGGTCAGGCTTGGAGCCCAAAGTTTCCTCGATCAACTATCCTCAGTTTTCTAAAAAGCAAAGATGGTCTCTGAGCTTGCACCAGAAAAAAATTTGGTTTCATAGTAGGTTTTATTCTTCCCAAGTTACACAGTCCTGGGATTTGAGAGGAGCTGATGTTTTCTATTCAGCTGATGTATTGTATTAGCCTGCTCTGTAAATGCCATTATAATTAGAAACAAACCTACACAACTGATAAAATAAGACACTAATCGTTGTATTTATTCCCCTGTGAAGGCACACTCTGGCACTATTAATTGTACTTAGTCACAATCTGTTCATCATCTAATTGTTTTCCACAGAGCTGAACAGAACTAAATATTTACCCACATGAATTTATTAATATCTACTCATGAATCATAACTGCTCTACAATGATTTATTTTTAAAGGCAAGAAAAAATGCAGAAAATGAGATCTACAAGACTGAACAGAGTTTGGGTGTCAGGGCTCTCTGGGGACCAGGAGCTATGGGCCCTCTCTGGAAATCCAGGGCTCATCCCACCACCCTGTCAAGGACTGGGGCAGCCCCATCCCTGGGCATCGCTGTGGGTGCTGCAGCCATGGGGTAAGGGCATCATAGCAGCTGTGGGGGCATCTCAGCTTGTTGGTCCAAGAAATTCTCTGAGGATGCAATCCTGGCCTCAGCTGGCATCTCTTCCAGACCTTGCTTTGGCTTGTCTGTGCTCTCAGGGTGATATTTCTACTGCATTTAACCTTAAGGCAGATTAATCTTTTAACTGCTGTAGTGACACCTTCTCTAAACCCAGTATGAATTAAACACATGAGCTGGCACTGCACTGATCAACCAGTAGGACTAATTGACTTTCCCAGCATGACCTAGAAGAAATGTACCAAAAATACTTCTCTGATAATACACCAGATATTTCAAACTCTAAAGGCAGAGTCCTCAAGTCCCCCAGAGAATTACCTTTGCTGCAAAGGTGTGAGGTGAGCTGTTGGATCACATTAAATCTTGGTTTTTTCCAGATAAATTTGCCCTTTTACAATGTACATTATTGTGATATGTGGGATCATCTTGTAGGGATAAAAATGTCAGACTTTTCTTTTAGTGAGAAGGGACATTTTCCTTTTAACACATTGTAAAAGATGTAAAAACAATATGTGCTTGGTCAAGCTCTGTTTTTCAAAGTACTGTAAGAGTCAATTTCATGTTAAGAATTACAGCAGGTTTTATAACTTTTATGTTGAAAATAATACAAACTCTCTCTCTACCTGAAGAGCAGTCAAATATAAAGACAGAAAATTGGTACAATAGATAACTGTCTGTAAAACAATCCTAGCCTTATCAAAGCACACACAGGAACTGTGATTGAAATACTGTTTTCTTTCACCACTGGCTGTGGCTCACTGTGTAGGATTTCTGGATAGAACTGCTACCATACTACACTTGATGACAAGGATGTATCACCAAAATAAAATCTCCTGGCAGTAAAAGCTCACTGTAACAATAAAAATCTTGACAAGCAATATCTCTATTAAAAAAAAAAAAGTACACATACTTTGAGAATAATTTGGAAGATACTATAAAATCAGGATAGTGGCATATCCAAGTGATTACATAACCAATCCACATATTTTTGTTGTATATTCCTTGCTATAATATAAGAATATAAATCAGAGTGTCCAATCCCTCCAGGGAGAGGTTGAACCACCCTGAGTGAAGACTGAAAGAAATATGTCATGACCAAAATCCAGTATCCTTTCTCTAGGCCCCACTTTTCCAGCCACAGGAGATGAGTATGGAAACCAAAATCACTTCAAGACTCCTTCTGCCCTTGTTCTTCTAGGCTGGGATTTTTACACCTCCTGCTACAGGAGGTATTATCAAATTCCATACGTGATGCCCATCCTGGAGAACCTTTTCCCTGCCCTGACTCCAAATGAGTCTCAGGCCATTCTTTGGCCTCCCAGGGAGGGCACTCAGCTTCAGCACTCTGAGATCAGGTGTCCTTTGCTTAACCCAGGCAAGGATCTTAACCAGGAGTCACTGCTTTTCAGCCACTGCCTTATGTGGAGAAAGGCTTTCCCAACCTGTCTTTCTCCTGAGTTTGGTCTATATAATGAAGTATAACTTATTTTGTCATGTACCACTGGGATGCCAGTCCTATCAGTGTTTCACCCTGAACTTTTAGATTGTTCTCTCACTGAACCCATTTGTTTAAAGGTTGAATTCATCACCTGCTGGCATGCCATTAGTGCTACTCTTTTACTCTCTGCTGCTCTGCTACCTTGCAAGGAAATAATTATAGAAACTTCTCCTTCTGTGTAAGCCCCAATCTAGAAGGGTTTTCTTATTGAAGACTTACTTTCATGGAGATTCTTGTGCCTCTCCAGAATAAAAGTTTCACTGTCCCAGACTGAGGAGGAAATGAAGTGCATGAAGATCTGCTTCAGAATTTGTTCAGACCTCTAAGTTTGCATTGCAAGTCCCACAAATGGTAAATCAGGCCTTTCAAGATAAGTGTTTATTTTATTTATTCTAAATGCAGCTGAATTTGCTGCTGTGAAAAATCTTTTAAAATAAATCTTCTGAAAGACTCAAACTGGTGCTTGGTCAGTGTCTAATGATCTGGAAAATTGCTGGTTCAGAACCAATTGTTCTGTGCATGCTGGTGAAGCAGATGCTTGGCAAGGCTGCTGAAAGAGAGGCAAAATGCCAGTTCATAACAGAAGGAAAGGCTCTCCTAGTGCATTTTTTACTTCTTTGGAGTGAAATACATTTTATTGTCACTCTTCCCAAGACATGTATAAATGGGCTCACAGACCTCCCAGGTTACTCCATTATGCTGATACTGAACCTATATAAACACATTGGGTTGAAGGGATTGCTTTTTATTTCTGATTCTTACAAATTGTAGAAAGATTATATTTTTTTCACTCATTTAAGTAGTTTTGTCTAATTTTACTTTCACTGAATTTGCTCACATAGACCTGACATCTCAGGAAAGGATGTATGGAAAAGATTCAAATTTTTGCACTGATCCTAGAGAAATCTGAACTTGATCTGAAGTCAGCATGGGGGAGAGGAAGGAGGTGAAAGCAGGTTCATACAGGTGACTGACATTCAGGATATGCTGGGTTTGCTCTGTTTAACCACAAATGGAAGTACTCAAAGTACTTTTCCTTACCATCCTTATCCCCACCTATGCATGATATCAATTCTATTAATCATTCCATATGAGAAGAAGCAACAAAAAGATTGTTTCAGAAACTGGAGAAATGCATATCAATGAATCACCTTCTATCAGAATAAATGTAAGTTAGACTGTCAGAGTTGGGACAACTGCTTCCAGCAAGAACCAAATCTACCAAGTTAATACACACTCAAGGAATGCAGCCAAGGAGGGCTTGTAAACCACTCCTATTCAGATGTAAATGCATGTTTTACATGGAGTAGGTATTTTAATCACACTTAATCAGGCGAGTTTTTATCTGAACAAGATCTCGAAGTTAGAAAATGGCATTTGCAAGTGATTAATATCCATTATTGATGGATATCTTATTGGATGGAAGCTTATGATATCAGCTTAAGTATGTGCAATTAAAGATCCTAATATATAGCAGTGCCCTGTCCGTGTCTGCAAAACTTGGTGAGAGTCACTTAAAAGTCAGCTCCCTATTTAAGACTAAGATGAAGCTGTTTCTTATGATGGCATAACCCACCATTTCCCATGGAGAACTTGAGTGGAAGAGGCTGGGTGCAAAAACATCAACACAATATTTTGTAACTAGTACCACACTATTTCAAATATTTCTTTATTAAAGTCTTTTTTCATGTTGCATTTAAATTGTTTCTACTGTCTGGCAGTAGCAAACAAAACAGTCTTGAAAAGTTTCAAAATGCATTAGATTTAAAGAATGTGTTCCATTTTTGGTAGCTACATTTGTTTAGAAAATGGATAAAGAAATCCTTTTAATATCTCTTATTTACTAAAGAGTAAATTTTTATTTATTCCTTCAGATTTCATTAAATACAGAGTATGGCTTGCATCCTGCAGGTTACTTACTATATCTCATGATTAGCCAGAAATGCAATCATATTTTTAAAAAATGGACAGATACATACATTTTTTGGAGGATATAGCCATTGTCATGGTGCTGGAAAAGAGAATTAATCTCAGGTTACTCAAAACAGAGCTGCCTAGAAATAATCACCTTATGAACTGACTTGACTTTGATTACTGACTTCAAGAAAGTAGGCAAATGTAGCTAGAACTGTCTGAGTGCACCTTTGGGTGAGTGGCCACATTGCAAGGGCTTTGGTATTTTTGGAAAAGAAAGAAAGGAAAGAAAGGAAAGAAAGGAAAGAAAGANAAAAAAAAAAACCAAAAAGGAATGAAAAACATTAGCAAAAATTGAGTTAGGTTGTCTAGATATTGCTAAAGTAATTGATATTTGAGACTGTAAGCAAGGGATGCACCTCTCTAGATCACAGCAAGGCAGTTCTCAAGCCTCTGCATTCTGGTTGAGTGCCTGGCTTTGCACACCAATTTTTCCAGGATTAATACATGCCTGCAACTGCCACAAGTAATTTTCTAACTGGGATAAGTTTTTCATTCTTATACCAGTTAAAAATTTCCTGAAATACCTGTTCTGTAAAACTCTTCAGTGAAGTAATTTATCAGTGGCAGACCAGGTCCCTCAATATCAGACTTTGCTGAGAGCAAGTTCCACTGTGTCCATTTATCTTTCAGCTTTATTTCATGCTGTTGATTTTAGAGTAACTGTACCCCTTTTCTCCAGACCCAGGTATCTCTCACCTCATTGTCTGCATCAGCCTGAATGCCCAGTAGACCTCTCCCTTTCACTCACTTACATCCAGAGCCATAAAATCCAGCGTGGCAAGCCTGCAGCCTCGGTGGGTCAGGTCAAGGAGAGGAAGAGAACACACAGTCCCAGTGCCACAGGGACTCTGACAACACCAGGTGTGAGTCCCTCTGAGCCTGCTCTCCCTCAGACCACCAGGGGAGAGACCTGTGCTTGGAACATGAGCTGCACACCCCTCTCAGGACTTTTTTGGTCATCAGTTATGACGATAAAGACAGGGTAAAATTCTCCCCTCGCAGGGGAAGTGCTTGGGCATTCCCACATATATCCTATGTCAAGCTGTATCAACCCATGGAACTCTGTGTTTTGTGGGACCCTCACCACGAGCTGGATGAGCCACAGAAGCAGTGATGTGGTGAGCTCGGAGATGGGGCTGCTTCTGTCTGTCCAAGGCTCCCTCCAAGCTCTGGGTGCCCACACTGGTGCTCCCAGCAGCTTCTCCAGCACACCTTCAGTCCCAGGACACGGCTGTCCCTCAGCACTTCTCTGTGCAAGCTTAACTTCAAGGCTGAGTGTACACAGGGTAATTTAATGATGAAAGAATAAAGGAGGGCATGACAGGACAGGTATTTCAGCAATTTTTTTCAAATTCTTTGTGGTTTTTACAGCTGGTTTACAGAGGACATATGCTGATAGATATTGAAGACCTACAGTAACCACAAATATGACAGCTCCTTAACTAAAAGGTTTCCAGAATTCTGAGGCATAGGTTGAAATTCATAGTGTTATTACAGCCAGCATCCTTCAGAGCTGTTCTTGAGCCATGCATGAGTCAACACAGTGGTTTCATCCATGAAAAACTGGAATATTTATAAGAAACTGATTAACAAAACATATACATTCATCTCTCTGAGCAATTCATGTGAAATTTGGAGAGGAAAGTAATCAATAATTCCACATTTTTATACATCTCAGTATCCTACTTACACCAGGCTCCCCATGGAGCAAGTCAGTCCACCCAAGCTGACAGATACTGGTACACAATGGCCTAGAGCAGCAGTGAGAATACTTCCCAAAAGAAATGAGATTGCAATGAATCACTATGATGAATAGACTGGGCCAACAGCTCATCTTGTGAAGGACTGTTTTTAAAAATGTTTTTCTTTTCTGTCAATGAAATATTGTCCCATCAGAAAGCACTGATGAATGAGTTATTCTGGACCCATCTCCACAGCAAGATGAATCTGCCTCTTCCCAGGGAATGCAAGGTGAGCCCATCCATGAACCAGGACACTTCTGCAGCACTTTGGTGTAGACAACAGCTTTAGAAGAGCTGAGCCAGCAGCTCCCTGCGCAGTGTGCTCCAAGAGCCACCAGAATCATCAGATGCAGCAAAAACTTGCTCATATATGAAAAAGCAAGGGGAGCTTGGGGCTGTGAAAGAAAGCAAAGGGCTGTAAACCTGTTTCTAAGTGAGCCAATCATTACAAAAGCAAGATCATGTTTTTCAAGAGCATAACAAGGTTTGACAATGGAAATTAGGTCAGATCTGTGTTCCTCATCTTAGGCAGAGGTTACCAGGGACCTATTCAGAACATATGTGCCATTGTCATACATGTCATGAGTAAAGCAGACTTGAAAAATGAGATTGAAACAGGGAAAACACCATGCTTTTACAGACTGGGGAATGTTTCATAAAGATCATGTGCCATTAAACTCATAGCAAGAAGAACAGGACGAATCATAACCCACTCACGCCTGCACCTATGGAGAACCTCCTCTAGCTAATTTGAGCCAGGCTGGATCCTGTAAATCTATAATAGCTTCAGGCAATCATTCTCATCTCTCTGACAAGCTCAGGTTTCAAAACAAACCAGAGGATATTGAGGCATGGGAAAGGATGGGGTCTGTGTCTGTCTCAGGACAACAATATTGGGCAAGTCCTTGCCTCTAACACCTGCAGCCCATCTGACTCTGTGATTAAGTCAGACATAGTTTGGGTACAACTTCACAGCACAAGGTCCTCTTCTGTTTCTTTTGTAACTTAACAGAATGTTAGCCCTTCATTAATGCTAACTGCATTTCCCAGCAAACTTCTAATATTCCTTCACTGCTCATGACAGCCCATAGTTGGGTGTTTCTGGGTGTTTTGGCCAGGATGCCTGAGCTAAGAAGTAATTAGTGTTTTCCATGTCTGGAAAGACTGGCATCTGGAGATCTTAGCATCCTTCTCACCAGGATGGAGAGAAGGAGGGAAGACACCTTTGGCAGAAGGAGAAGGTGGTAAGACACCTGCCCACTCTTCAAGCACCTATCCCAGCACCTTCCACACAGCTTCTGTCCTACTATCCTAACAGCACAGTAGCATCCACAGTGGCATCCCTAAAATTCACTGTATGAGGCAGAAAATATCCAGCCTGTCTTTTCTAGTGATGCAGCAGAATCTTTTAGATCCACTTGAAAATGACTATTTTCTCTCTTTTCAGAGACCAGAAACACTCAGGTTTACAGTGGTAGTTAATGGCACCTTCATAATAAGCTCATAAAAAATTCATTTTTTAGTTCAATTGCTAGCAAAGATTTGGATGTAAATTTGAACTCTGAAAGGGCTAGGAGTACTAGGGATATATAAAATGTATATGACCTGCTTTTGCAGCAGTTTCTATAAGAAGCTGGTACCAAACATTACAAATATTTTCAAATTTTGCTGCCGAAAAGAGTCTTCTTCATAGGTTTTACCAAGAGGTGACAACAAAGTTTCTTCCCTAGCAAGATAGGCTTGGGACTCCAAGCATCCTGCACTGAAGGAGTTCACCTGGACAGGTGAGCAAGGCTCAGTGCTCCAGCCCTGCTGCTGGGGAAGCTGTGCCAGCAACAAGGAGCTGTGAAAATGAGCGTTGGCAAGGGCAGAGGCATTTGCAACATCTGTGTGATTAATGTAAGCCATGCTTACAAAAATACATAGCAAAACTTTACCTGCATTAATCACATTAAGAAAGGGAATTGTTTTGCCTGTCACTGAGATCAGGCTGTATCAAAAGGAAACTTTTTCTATATTGACAATTACATTTACTGAAATTTTTGAAGCATTATTTAACTTCTTTTCAACTGTGACTAAGGCCTTCTCTCTTGCCCTTTTCACCCAATTCCCTTCATCATGCTGATAAGGGGGCTTTTGTCCCCATTTGTTGCAGGGCTTGGGTTTTTTTTACTAGATATGGAATTTTTAGTGACTTTTTGACTAAACTGAATACTGAGCCTTTCTAGTTTCTGAGTTGTTTCACTTTGCTGTAGAAACAGAAGTAACAATAGTATACAAGGAATTTTTCACAGTGTCTGTGTTTCTCCTGCCAGCTCAGGAGGATCACAGAGCTCTCCAGAATATAAGAATCCTTTTTCACTCAGATAAAAAAAAAATAATCACATAAGATCTGGTTCCATGCAGAAATTACAGAAATTTTTCTGGGAAAAGAAAAGGAAAAGGGAAAAAAAAAAGAGACAAATTAGGGAAGGTTTAGACAAGCCAGTGAAGATTAACATTTGCAGCATCAGCAGGAGTTTGAATTTGGGTCTGCTGCATTTCCATGTTCAGCCCACTCCCTCCTTCTCTCTGACTCACCACAATTAAAGCAAAAGATTCTATCTCAAGGGATGTCCTTCTGTAGGGATCTCCATCTTCAGCCAATCCACGTTTTGTGATGGAAAAATGTTTCATATATCATACTTTCAGTTAATGGTAGTATTTCCAGGAAACAAATTTTTTAATCCAAAACTACTCTGAATAGTGGAGATTTTGCATCCAAAGATTTTCTTCAATTTCTTTTTTTAAATTTCAGCACCAATCCATTAA
The DNA here is from genome assembly GCA_013398075.1 of Notiomystis cincta. Taxonomy (NCBI): domain Eukaryota; kingdom Metazoa; phylum Chordata; class Aves; order Passeriformes; family Notiomystidae; genus Notiomystis; species Notiomystis cincta. The sequence continues at coordinate 32,308 of VZRX01023550.1, read as the reverse complement.
CTTATCAGGGATAATGGAGAGCATGTTGCTTCTTGTGTTACAGTGCTAATGTATTGCATTTATCAGATTTGGTAATTTTCTGTTTACAGGAAGCCAACATTTACCAGTCATTAGTCTTTATCCTTTTCATCCTTTGCAGCAAGGAGTGATCTGTATTTTCTCCAGTGGAGCCACTGAGATTTGTAAGCCATACAGGCTTGAATCTGATATTATTCACAATGGGAGCACTCTCTCAAATTAACTTATTGCAGAGAAACGTAAATCAATTATGTTTACAGCTCTCAACAAACAGAATTAAAATGTTCCACCAGTCTGCTTCAAATTCCTAATCATTTTTGTGATTAACCCAGTGTCTGGGATTTGCAAGAGAGTATGAGATGAATTGGTTTCTCTTCATTATCTGACACAGTTCAGTAATTCCTGAGGTGTCCTAAAAAAACAAGCAGCCAAGAAAATTCCACCTTAAACAGTTATCCATCAAGAAATGGAGAACACCCACTGCCATTGCTCAGGACCACTGTGTGCACATGTGCAGGTCAGAAGGTCGTGCTCTTGAGAGGGCAACTGAAGCAAATTCAATCCCAGGCCAAGAACAAGCACACAGCCAGCCTGGCAAGGCCAGCCTGCTCATGGACTGTGAGTGAAGGCAGGAGAACTGGGTGCTTGATATACAGAAATGCAATTTCTTAAGATAATGAGCAATGTCCAAACTGTGAAGCTCAAAGAGGTGCTCATCTCCCCACCACAGCATTTGAACTGTTCTCTGCAGCAGCATCTCCCATGGGTTCCATTTCATTTGGACCAGTACCACAAGAAGGTTTTGATGAGCCCTGGGATCTGTCTGCTTTGCAATCACATTAAAAACTAATCCCTAAGTGTATGTTTGATTGTCTCCTGGCTCTGAAGAGCCTATTTGGGCAGAAGGGGTCTGCCTCACACCACCCTAAAGGTCCTGCTCCCTGCTGAAAGCCAACGGGGTTGTATTTGATCTCCCCACCCCTCTCCTGTGGAGAGCAGGGGTGTCCTCAGGGACATCTTGTCACCCTCTACAACTACTTGAAAGGAGGTTGTAGTGAGGTGGAGGTCAATCTGTTGTCTCAAGTAACAAGCAACAGGATGAGAGGAAATGACCTCAGGTTCTGCCAAGGGAGGTTTAGGTTAGATATTATGAAAAATTTCTTCATGGAAAGTGTTAAGCACTTGAACAGCCCGACCAGGGAAGTGGTGGAGTCACCATCCCTGTAGGTATTTAATGGAGGTACAGATGTGGTACTTACAGGCATAGTCTTAAAGGTCTTTTCCAACCTAAACTATTCTATGATTCCATTTCTGAAGGATGTGTCTTTCAGATATGCCAAAAAAAATACCAGGGTTGGAGCTCTTTACCTTTTTGTACAGTAAGACATCACCATTTTAACATTATAATCACTTTTGTCTTCCCAGCTCTCTTGAGAAGCAGAAGCTGCCCCATCAGACAGATGGGAGACTGGCAGTCTGAGCACATGTTGGCTCCCTAGGTAACCTTCCATAGGACTGCACTATTTCAGGAGAACCCACTGTGCTCACAGTGCCAAGAGCCCACACAACTTTTTGGAGATGCAATGGCACGAGACATCAGCCTGAGCTGCCAGGCAGGCTGTGCTCACTCCTCCTCCTGAGGAATTTGGCCAGCTGGGATGGAAAGGAGCAGCCTTCAGGAGCCTCCCCAGCTGCAGGAGCCCAGCTCCTCCTGTGCCCAGATGTGCAGGCTCCCATGGGACAGGCACTGCAAGCCCCTGCACCAAGGCACAGTTGCACACAGCAGGAGCACTGCTCTTACAAAAAGCTTGCTGTGCTCAGCAGGCTTCATCAATCTCTGAATTTCAACAGCCCAGATCCTTCACATCCTTATGTAAATCTCTGCTCAGTCTAGACTGACAAAATACATACCTTACGCAAAAGCCTGCACTGATTTCTACAAATCCAGCATTTAGTGGCTTGACACACTGATGAAATATCACATTTTTTATTCCAACCTTATAATCAGAAAGTCAGAATTACAGTAAATGGAATCTTTTCTATCCTCTGTTTTAAAAGGGCTAATTATTTTATTATTCAGTGTATGTACACGCAGATAAGTAATAATTATTCTGAGTATTATCCTGCATAATAGAGCCAGTTAATGCTCAGAGATAATAGCACAGAGACAGCTCATTATACCAATTTGTACAAAAATAACATGATTATTTTTTTCTTCTGAACAAACTTGTTCTGGTGTGATAAAAGCAAGTTTCAATCACTTCTTTATTTGCTGAAAGATTAAGCACTATGCAGCCAGTAAGGTGATTATTATTTTAATCATGAATCATCATGTGCAATGAGGAATTAGCCATCCAAAGGATTTGAAGAAAAATTTGTATATGGCTACATAAAAATAAGGATGATCCTGAAATTTTTGCATGTCTGTTGTTAAATAGTCTTCTTACCAGAAATACCACTTACAAATTTGTCCTGCTAAGAGCTGAGAAAACTCAGATGTGCATGGAGAGGAGGAAATGGTGACATTTCCCAGTCTGCAAGTTTGACATGCAGAAAACCAGTTCAGCCATTGAGTGTTTGGTTTCACCAAGGCTGAACTTACACTCTGAAGCAGGACAATGGCAGCACAGGAGGTGGCTTTCCTGCAAAAAGATTACTTTGCTCCCTGATATCCCAGTGGCCTGGAGTACCATGATCTCTGGTGGATATAACAGCTCTCAAAGTGGGTACAGGAGTCCTATAACAAAATATGTGTTTTCTTTTTCCAGCCCTTCATCACCACTGATCCAAGCCCTCTTCATTCAGTTCTTCTTTATCTAATCTCTTGCTCTGCTTTTACCCTGAAATAAAAAACTCAGGGAAAAAAGCAGAAAATATAAAACAAAAGAAACCAATGCTTGCCACTCTTGGCTCCTGTCTCTCTAACTCCAGTATCTCCCCAAAGTCAGCTGTGCCCCTGGGAGCTGTGTCCTGGGAGCAGGGTATGGCAGGGCTGAGCAGCAAGAAGGAGACTGGCCTGCCACCACCTCCTTTTCTTGTGGGACAGGGCTGCCAGGGCCAGAGACTCTGGTGAGACAAGTTACTCTCAAGAAGGAAAATAAGGGAGGACAAAGGAAGAACTAAAATAGAATCTCCATGGAAATGGAAGGCTTTAATTTCAAACTTTTCTATCTTGCATCCCTTGGAGTCTGTCCTGCAGTAGAAAGAGAAAATCCCCACTATATTGAACACAGTTTCATAACTCACTTCTGCTTTTTATGAAAACTCATTCGTGGTGGGTTTTATTCTGCACCAGCATTTGTGAATGTGCTCAGGGAATGGAAGGTTCCCCTTAACCAAATGAAATATTGTTCTTGTCTCTATAGACATCATGGATCATTGCAATTTCCATGTTCCAGCAGAGGACCTCAGACTGTGAATTTGTCTGCTGGTTTGGGTTTTTTCTATACCATCTGTGCGAGGGTGAGGATGCTGCTCCTCAGCCACGACCTGTGCTGCTCTGACTGGAAGCTCAGGCTGGTTCCCAGGCCAAGATGCTGCCAAATCTCCCTCTCTGACACAAGCAGCAGGAGCCTGGCTCCATGGACACAGGTGAACCTTGCCACCTTCTCCCCTGTATCTGGAGCTTACTGCAGGAATGGTGCTTGCCCTTGTTCTGGATTCCAGCTAGTAGATGGCACTGCCAGTTGCAAATCTTATTTCTACAGTGCTGATGGATTTATTTTCTGTGGATTAGAAAGGGCATTTTTATCATCTGAATTGCATGAGCCAGCAATAAAATTCACTGGAATATCATACATCTATAAATATTTCACAGAAATATGCCAAGTACTATAAATTGTCTCATACCCTGCTCCCAAGCACCACGGAAGTACAGTGCACACCAAAGGCCTAGGAAGGCCTGTGGTCCAAAGTCTAGGAGCAGCTGCCTGTCCCACCTAAAAATCTTGCTCAGACAAGGTGTTCACCAGCATGTCAAGTCTCCATGACAGCTATGCATTTTCACAGCATGCAACCTGGGCAGAAGGTCAGAAAGAGTAGAAAAAACCCTTCATATTTATGGCAGAGACTGAGTCCAGCAACAAGCCACATTCCTGGGGCTTGGGAAACCTTCTTCTCCATGCTGAATGAGGCTGACCAGGCATGATACAAGGCTCACAGAGCAGCTGTACCAAGAGATTCTTCACACCCTCCACAGCCTCTTACATCTGTTTATCCCCAGCTCTCACCATGCCCTCCAAAGGTGACCTCTGTGCCTGCCCCCTCTCCCCCTGCTGAGCAGATGTGCTTTATATGCAGCAGATGTTGCTGCATACTTGGTACTTGGCACGGGAAGTGAGAATAATTTCTAAAAAACAATAAAACAAGCAGCCCATTTTGGGGCTCATTGCCAATGTTTATTGAAAAGTTCATTTTTTATTTAAAGATGTGGCATTTTAAAATGTTGGTGCTCTTTAAAATGTTGGTGTTCCAGGCACTATGCAGTGCCCTGAGGCTGAAAAACACACCAAAGCATCTGAGTGACATCTAGAAAGGCTCACTTGCAGTCCAGGACAGATGGTACAAAGGTTCCCTCCTAATCCCCTCTGTGGTATGTTAAAATTAATTCAGAAAATCCACACAGATCCCTTGGAGTGACGACAGAAGCCCCTGCTCATTTGCACAGAGGAGATCTCTATTGCAGAGGCCACTGCAGTGGCTCCTGAGCTTCCCAAAGCTTCTTCTGTCTCAGTAAAATTGCATCAATTTCAATAATCGCAGCCAGCTTTGCAAACCTCGAGCAGATTTTTTTACCTGCAAAGAGGAAGAGCTAAGAGGTCTTTTTTCCGAGCCAGGCTTTCCATTTCCTCAGCTGAAAAGCAAACAGTTCTGGTAAAGAAATGCCACCTTGGGACTGGAAAAACCACAGTAAGAACAAACACAGCTGGGACCAGATTTGGTTTGATGCAATTCTTGGTTTCTTCTATCTTGTTTTCCCCCAAGGGAAGGTAAAGGTTCTCTGTGGGCACACCACCACAGTCCAGAGATGCTTTGCTGGTGTGTTACACAGGGAAGAAGTGAACCCATTGCAGTCCAAAACTCGGCCTGCTGAGAGCAATGGGCAACATAATGTCAGGATTTCCCTCAGAGGTTTGCTGTGCTGCCAGAAGTGCCCATGGAGGTGGCAGCCCTGAGCCCCCTGAAGCTGGTCACATTGCCTGAGGAGGAGGCAGGAGTGGGGCCCCTGGGGAATGGCCTTGAGAATGGGTCCCCTCTTTCCACAGGAGGACATTCCCTGGCTCCCACCAGCATGAGTACTCCTTTGGACCCCAGAGGATGTGACACTGCCTGTTACCTGATTTAGAGGGGAGCCAAATGAAAGGCAGAGTGTGGTTTAACTTAACCATGGCCTCACATTTCTGAAACATCCATACTACAGCAACAACCTGTTAAGGATTGCAGCTATAGGAAAGCAGCAATTTCATCCCACAGGTAGCGTTGATATTTCGTGTTTATTGCTCTCCCCAGCTACCTTTGTGCAGAGAACAAAATTTTGCTCTTACTAATGACTATACCATCAGTAATTACAGTGATCAGTTAATTATAACAGAAGGGGTTATGTGGTAAGGATGAGATCCAGAAGTGATTATAAATCGGGCATAAGGTTTATGTGATACAAAGAGTTTCACAGGTGTCTCACTACACATATTTTGCTCAGGACTAATTAATAACATTATTAATTTTCTAAGTCTTTTTGGTTGTTTTGTGGAGTATAGCCTAAGCATTTTCAAATTTGTCAAGTCTTAGTTACTTACAGAAACTTTTTATACTGGTATTAAGAACCCTGGCCATCAGTTTTTGTATTTATTCCTGAGCTTGAAAAGAAATAGCTCCAATTTTCAACTAATCAAGTAGTTCTTATAGTAATAAAGAGATTAATTAAACTGAGTAAAATAACATAATCATAGAATCATTAAGGTTGGAAAAGGCCTCCAAGATCATTGAGTCAAACCAGGCAAGAACTGTCTTCAAGCTACCATCAGTTTCTTAACTTGCACTTAGCATTTGAAGACACTCTTGTGTTTAAACTATCCCCCAGATGCCCTTTCCAGTTCTCTAGATGTTTTCTCAGGAGCTGCTTTACTCTCTCTTTGAGGCTGATTTTTACATGAACTTTTAAATTTATCCAGCTTTTGAGATGAGCAGAATCATATTTTGGCCTGCAAATTTGCTGAAAATTGATTTCAAAATAGCTATACACATTGTAGGATGTCAGTAACATTGAAATAGCTTTTACAGCATTGCCTCTAGCTCCAAGCACCCCCTTGGCATTCCAGATCAATATTCCTTGCTTGTTTTGCCTCACTGTACAGATTTTGGTGAGCTTTTGTTGTGATATCCCATAAAATTCCTACAACAGTTCAACGTTAGAGATCAAACTAGTAAATTCCTGCAACATGTCCCCTGTCATCTAATTTCTGGGGTTTTTTTACAGTGAAAGCCATTATCCAGTCTTTCAATAACTGTCAGTCATCTGTACACCCTCTGCCTGGCTGCTCTTAATTAGAGGCAATATAGATGTTTAGGAATAGCCAGGAAAAAACACTTCTTGCTCTGGGAGCCAGCTGCAGCTTTGCAGAGCTGTACAGTGAAAAAGAAGAGAAAATGGAGAAGTTAATTCCACCTGATTTACTTGTCCTGCAGCATTTCCACTTGTTGGGAAGCTGTTTCAGGACTGGCACACGCATCACTGTGGAAAAGCACACAGATTCAGTTATGTCCCGAGTCATGACAACCAGAAGAGGCTGCTGATGGATCTGAGTGCTCAGGGATGGGGCCATAGGGCCACCTTCTTTGCTCCTTCAGCACAGGATTTCAATACAAAAGGGGTATTTCTCCACAATGCTCTGAAGCCTGTCTGATTACTGTGTTGAGGGTGCCTTTGGTCTCCACTACAGGGCTTAAATCCTGAACATCAAAATGTCTTTAGCCTGGCAAAGTGACACTTTTTGATCCAGATATGTTGGGGTTTTTTTAAGGACAATCTATTATGCTTAGGATGTGTCATTTTTTGAAGCTTTAGAGCTGCTTTCAAATACTGGAAATAATCTATTTACTGTAGCAAAGTGATCAGACACACTTCATGCTTTGATCTGCAATAGAGCCTGGTACAGACTTCATGTACTGTCATTATACCCTTACGGATCTTGTGCTCACAAGGAACAGGTACGTGTTTGTTCCTTACTACGCTGCCATACAGTTGCTACAGCAAATTTTCCTTCCTAGGTGAGGGCCTAGGAAGGGAAGACCTCATCCACAGCCATTTAGGAGGAGGTAAAGTCCCAGATTCCACATCCCTGTTGTCAAAAGATGCATATTACAGATAAAATGTGGGTAGGTCTTATTGGTAATAGTGTTACGTTGTTCTCTGAGCATCTGACCATGACCAGACTGCAAGAACTGCAGGGCTGGAGCAGTGGCTCTGGATAGGGAACACTAGATCCTCCAAAGAACCTGCGAACTGTGGTTGTTCTTATGTTCACTGTGGCCCTAGTTCCTTTTCTAACTTCCTCCTAGTTCCTTCTCTGCAGAAAGAGACTGTCTTGACACACAAAGACTTTTTTCTCCTTTTCTCCTTATTCCTGTCATCATTGCTTTTCTTTGCAATACTGCTGAGAGGTCATTCAAACTGTAATCTCATGTCCCAGAGGTTTTGTCCGTGATATTTTCNGGAAGACCTCATCCACAGCCATTTAGGAGGAGGTAAAGTCCCAGATTCCGTATCCCTGTTGTCAAAAGATGCATATTACAGATAAAATGTGGGTAGGTCTTATTGGTAAAAGTGTTATGTTGTTCTCTGAGCATCTGACCATGACCAGACTGCAAGAACTGCAGGGCTGGAGCAGTGGCTCTGGATAGGGAACACTAGATCCTCCAAAGAACCTGCGAACTGTGGTTGTTCTTATGTTCACTGTGGCCCTAGTTCCTTTTCTAACTTCCTCCTAGTTCCTTCTCTGCAGAAAGAGACTGTCTTGGCACACAAAGACTTTTTTCTCCTTATTCCTGTCATCTTTGCTTTTCTTTGCAATACTGCTGAGAGGTCATTCAAACTGTAATCTCATGCCCCAGAGGTTTTGTCCGTGATATTTTCATGTTGTTTTCCTCTTTTTTTTTTTTTTGGCCTAAGATCAAAGAGAGAAAACAGAACAAGTCATTGCTGCATAAACTCCTGTCTCCATAGCAACAATGAAAAATGTTTCCCTTCCTCAGTTGTACAAATCGAATCCTGTAGTCTCACCTGAGGTTTGGGAGAGTGGCAAGAGGTTATAATATTTTCTGACTTACTTGCAGTTTTGAAAGCAGGCTACTGGGGTGAACAGCATGGGCCAAATCAGACCCAAAAGCTTTTCTGAGATCTGGGGTGTGAGGCAGAGGTAGGAAGTACTGGATTTACCTCTGAAGGAGTTGAATGCAGTAAAGCACACTGCTGTAACACAAACTGCCTATGGCAAAGGAAGCAATGGAGAGGGAAAATGTTAACACAAAGTGCTGGTCTCCCTCTGACCATTCCACCATTGTGGGATCAGGAAGGCAACACTACTAAATCCCTAGAAAACATGGGGCTGCATTCCTATAGTTGCACAAAATCACAGTAATTGCCCCAGGTTACTGCCATGAACCTGCCACAGCTATGCAGAGTGCACGAGGCATGCAGGCAATGCTGCACTCCTGAGCACACACAGAGCTGAGAGACATCCATGACAGCTCTCTCCTGCAGAGGACAAACTGAATTTTCCAGGACAAACTGGGGAATTTTGAGTCTGATGAAGACTGGACTCCACAGTCTGAGTCAGTGTCTGGCACCAAGACCTTGGCTGTGGCGTTGGTGTTCTGTGTGATGGATCAGCGCTCGGCAGTGGCTCTCCAGAGGAAAGTACCTTAAAGTAACAGGAGACCCTTGGAAGACTTGTATTTTAGTAAAGTCAGTTCTTCCTAAATCCTCTCTTCAGGGGCTGCCAGTGAGCAGCAGGCAGGGGCTGCAGATGTGCAGCTGTGTGTGCCACGCTCCTGTCCACACCACAGCAATGTCTGTCGAGGTTGATTTCCTCTCTCACAGCCTGAGCTGAGTTCCCCCTATGAAATCAGCAACCAACAGCATGGCTGGTGCTCTGCTGGCCAGACTCTCTGGTGACCAGTGAGAGAACCTAAGGGATTGGCATGAAACTGTGCCAGGGGAGATTTAGGTTGGATATTAGGAAAAGTTTCTTCACCCAGAGGATGGTTGGGCACTGCAACAGGCTCCTCATGGAAGTGGTCACAGCACCAAGCCTGAGAGAGTTCAAGAAGCGTTTGGACAACACTCTTGGGCACATGGTGTGACTTTTTGGGGTGGGGCTGCTCTGTATGGGGCCAGAGTTGGACTTTGATGATCCTTGTGAGTCACTTCCAACTGAGGTTATTCTGTGATTCTGAGACTAGAAAGACAAAAGCAGGCTGAAATACAGATGCATTTAAAAAAACCTTATTGTACCTCAGTGCACATAAAAATGCACTTAATTTCTTTTCCAAGCTGATCTTTCAATTGACAATGCTAATTTGGAATAGCGGAACTGGACAGGAATGGTGTAATTTAGCTCAGAAGAAAAAACAAAGCAGAGTAGTTCAGTTTCATCATTTGTAAAGAAATCCACAAATGAGTTTTCCTTTTTACTGTACCTGAGGGTACATTCTGGGAGCACTGTACAATGCCATCTTAAGCTTATACTTAGGACAGGTCCATTTTCCCACTGCTCAGTAGTATGTGCTCACATTATAAACTGAATAGAATGGAGTTCTCAAACCAATTTGAACTGAGTATTTGATTTAACTAGAGATTTTTTCAGCTTCAAAAAGTTCTCAACGGTGACTTCACTGATAACAGCAGGACATTTTTAATATGTACTTAGGTCTGCTCTGGCAGACTTTCTGTGCTACAGATTCTGTACATTATTCCACCACAGTAAAGCTAAGAGAAAACCTGCCTTTGACACGACCCCAACAGGGAATTGCCATCTTACATTCCTCTGCATGTTTTACTGGTTTTGCTGCTAATCTCAGTGGATAAACACATATCAGTGTTTCAGATTCTGTACTTGTGTTTTTTCCAGTCAAAACCAGAAATAGGAACCTTTGGGGAAAATTGGTAAATATGGTCATTTGCTTAATACAAATTTCACTTCAACCTTCAAGGAACATAACTGGCATAAACCAGCAGGCTCATCAGTGACAGAAGTTGTGTTGCAAGTGGTGGTGTTTCAACAAACTACTTATTAAGGGCTTTACAGTGGTAATAAGCACTGATGTTCCTCAGCATTGTCACAAGTTGACAAACATTCAGTAACTAAAGGTAATTTTATTAAACAAATTATTCTTCCTTGTTTATACTTCCAGTACTAGCTTTGAAATGGTTAGAGAGCAGATTAAACCGTGAACTCCCCAGATACACATTTCAGTTGTGCAGGATCATGTATCCTGTAAATGAGCTTGTTGAAACACCTGGTATTTCCTCAAAACACACTGCTACAAGTAGCAAAACCATTCCGTTCTTATGCACTGAATTTATGCACTCACTTACAGCTCTCGACTTCAATGAACAAAGAATACTTTGCATTATGTAAAGGTTGCATCTAAATAAAATTTGGTTCTGTGATCTACATGTACCCTAACTGGTAGACAGACCACTGGAAAAGCTGGAAGGACTCAGCACTGTCAAGGCTGTTCAGAGCAGAGCTGAGGTCACTGAAACTGCTGAAAATGTTCCTACCAAAGCCAGTGTTTTTGCAGCAGATGCATAACCTCCACATCAAAGGTACATAGATCCTCCAGGGTCCCACCTGGGTTAATCACTCTGCTGAAAGACTCAGCCTTCCCTCTGCTATTAGTTTAGCTATAGAAAGTAGAAATTAAAATAGATTATGACAGGCAGGGAAAGGCATGTTTCCTCCACCAATTGTCCAATATTTTTACCTAGAAGCCAATGGCCACTGACTCATCAATGAATAGTAAGTGACTCACAAATATGTACCCAAGAAGAAGAAATGGAATGTCCACTAATAATTCAAAAATATGAAGGTCCAAATAGCTAAGGAATAAAACTTCTTCATAAATTCTACCTTCAACATGTTACATCATTAATTTATTTTTAAGGAATAAATATGACCTATCAGCCCTTGCCAGGCAGTCAGTTGAAAAAAACATAAATCCACATCACAGGCATAATAAAACACTGAAAGAATGACATTTGTTCTTTTAAAGATGTACAACTTTGCACATCAAAGCTGGTAGTTTTTAATGAGAGAGTTCTGAAAATTCTTTACTTGTTGATAAGACTTCAGCTTGTGCCTTTTCCAGCTACTCAAAACTTCAGCTCCCTCCAACTCCTACCAGCTGCCAGGCAATCACATAAAGTGTTACCAGAGATAAGGCTCAGCCAAGTCAAGCAGTGAATTGTATCACTCATTTTTAGCTCTAGAAGAGATCAACAAAACATAATGGATCTTTCTTAATGGATAAGCTGGATGGAGAGAAGTCTTTTAAGGGCAGTAGTAGAAGCTTTTCAGTGGTGAATTTTATAACAATCCATCCAACAGAGAACACAACTCAAAATTTTGTACTCTTTTTTAAAGTGAGCAGAGCTGGTTTTCACTATAAGGTGAGTAGAATCTTTTTGTTTTCTAGGCAATTCTTGCCATTTGAAATAGCACACTGCTTGAAGTTTTGAAGTATTTTTGATGGATGCTTTCCTCTGTTCACTGTCCTTCAAACCAAGAGTAAAGTTACCCACAGAAGTGCCCTGTACCTTAAAAAAACCCCAAAATTAAAAAAATAACATCTATGTCACTCTTTCTGTGGCCAAGATGAGAAGCTCATTGTTTTCCTCAACTTAATTGTCATTAACCACACTTGTAAATCAAAGAATTATATTAATGCATGGCAGTCTTTGTTCATGAAGCTTCTGTGGAGCCCCACCACCTGCATAAGCCCTGCTCAGACCAGAACATGCCTTTCTATTAGCACTGCCTGTTTTAAATCCAGCAATCTTGAAGGATGCTTCATTCCTGTAATGGAATTTTGGGGTTTCTGAGAGTCGTTTTAAACAAGAATACAAATATTGTACAAAATGCAAACTATTCTTGGGAATGAAAGAAAAAAAATTGTTGGATTTACTAGAAAAGGGGCTGTGGATGTAAAGATGGTTAGCTTCACCTCCAACTCCCTTTAGGTCTCATTATAAGCTTAAGTTTTTCACATCAAATAGCAGTTTTTCATTATTAATTTAGCCTCTAAAAATCTAGGTGCATAGATGAGTAGACAGATGCAAAACAAATATTTTAACTAGTTTCACTGAACTAACAAGTTTCATTAAAAGTGTTGATTAAAGTAACAGTGCTTTAAATCGCAGTGTTTGAAATAAATTTGAAGTGACTTGGACACTGACTGGAAAGCAGGCACAGGCCTACTACCAATCAAGGACTGGAAACAAACTCTGTTGTCAACACCCAAAAATTACTTTTGGTATGAAAACCTAATAGATTCAGTGATGGAATTACTGATTACTCTACATCTGATCAAAGTGCAACAGAATAAATCCTATAAACCCTCAACACTGGAGTTTGATTCAATTTTTACAGTAAAAATAACAAAGCATGTATGCACATGCCATTTGCTTCCCACTTTGATGCTGGGGTATCCCAGCTGTGGAGCAAGCCAGGAGGGAGCTGCTGTCCTCTCCAACCATGCCCCTGAAACACCAAGAATCAGGACCTGTGAACTGCCTGCAGTCTGGATGTCACCTCTGCCCTTGGATCCTGTTTGCATTGGTTGCCTGAGGCTACACAATGTTCCTACACAGCAAAGGCTCAGGGTGCCAGAGGAAGATGCAGCAAAGCCACCAATGTGTTCCTCACACAACAATCCTGCAAGTGAACTTTTAATAGAAATGAGCAACCTGCAGCCTCCAATCCCATCAAAGAACTGGGAAGAGATGTAAAGGAGGAAGAAAGAGGCTGCTCCCCGAAGTGCTCCCCGCTCCATCAGGACCCAGGAGCACATCTTTGGCAAACAGCATGTTGCTACAAATCGAGACAGATGGAAATAGGCTTCCTTGTCAAAGCTGTTATTCCCCAAGAGCAAAGAAATTTTGTTGTCTTGAACGTGCTGTGGGTAACAGACAGGGAAAGGTCCAGAAATAGAACCAAACTAATAATATAAAACTAGGTTTGGAAGATGAAATTAAAGCTGTGTCTTGCACAGAAAGGGGTGTTTTCTGTCTTAACAGATAAACCTCCCTTTTTTTTAGTCCCAATAATATATGTTACAACAGGCACACATTGTCTTACTGAAGACTTAACCTATTAGAAATAGATTGCTAATGTTCATCATACAGTATAATCAACAGGAAAATTTCTGTGATTGAGTCATTTACAAATTCTGGTCATTACAAAATATTGCACAATACAGGATCCCAAGTTTTTAAAGATCCTTTGATTTCAAGCTGCAGCACAACCCACTCATAAAAGGTTTTTAAAAATTCAAATGCTAACAATAATCGGAATTTAGCTTTGGAAAAACCGCAGGATTTTCTGCATAAGATGGTGATTCAAGGTTAATTTAATAATGAGCTACATCTTTTATTCACCAGCAGTATGCTTTTCTAATATTGCTCATTTCTTTCCATGAAAACAAACCCATTCTAGTAGCATTCCTTTGTCTACTGACTCCTCACCAGAAAATAAATGCTACTTGCATCTTTTCCATTAAGGAAGAGGACGACAGACAAACAGATGTTTTGCCCTATAGGTGCCAAGATGACAAAACAAGAAACCCCAAAACTAACAACTTTATATTTTGAAAATGTCAATTTACTTTTCCCAAATTCTTTCAGTCTTCAAAATCCATTAGGAGAAAAAAAAAAGAGAGAAAAAAACTAATGCAATTAACATAAAAGTGTTGTGATTATTTCATTTTTCCATTTACTCTTGCACAGAAAGCCAAATACATCCATTTCAGACAAGTTATAGCATCAGCAGCATTCATTATCTCACAGAAACCACAATCAAGTGCAACTGGACAAAGCAGTTTCAAAATGCTTCCATATGCATTAAATTTTTTTTTAAATGTTTCAGGTTTTGTATTCTGAGTCTTTAGAAATGGAGATTTTTTTATTAGGTTTGGTAGCCTCGTCCATCAGTTCCTTCAGCTGCCCAATCTGTTCATCACGGAAGTCATTAAGTTTTTCTTCTGTGAGCTGAATTCCGTACACAGCCTTTTCTCTCAACTTGCGTTTGTCCTCATTGATTTGTTGCTGGATCAGTGCTGCATAGTCCTAATAAGAAAGAAATATAAAGGTCACAAAACTGACAAATGCAAGATGCAGGTCAACTTTTTTTAACAGCATTTTACTGTAATAACATACTTTTACACAATCTCCCACAAGAGTCTATTAATTGACAACAAATAACTAAAAAATTTACACTTTTTATAAGAAAGGTCATTAAAGTATTTCTAGTATCTACAGTCAATTTTATGTAGCTAGTTTAAAATGCATATATATACAGATTAATGTCCTATCATATCCTACTACTGAAAACAAAACAAAATTTAATTATAGACCTGATATATTCATTTAACATTTCTTTCAAATGTCCTGAAGCCTTTCTGCCTAACCACTCTCTGCATTTCTCAGAGCTGGTAAGGTTATCTGCATCCATCCTGGACTGCTCCAAGGACAGTAGAAATTCAGGAACTGAGAGACTTCTGTCATTCTGCCAGGTTTTGGAAGAAATTAGTTAACAAAACTGCAAGTTAGAGGAGAACAAGAAGGGGCTAAAAGGACAGATACCTACTTTGCATTCTCATTCCCAAAGGATAAAAAGAAGTGGATAAGCCCCTTCCTGCACTGTTTTGATCATATCTAAGTTTGTTCAGACTGACTGACACTCCTGTTGTAACAGAAATCATTTGGACCACGTTTACCTAGATACCAGCATTTATGTCAGTGGACAGGCAGTACAGTCAGTGTGTACTACATCAATACCAGGCTGAGCACCATTAGAAAAGCAAAACTTTCCCAAGGACAGAAGTGGAGGTGGCCAATGGGTCACACTGGCAACGTGGGCATAGTTGGAAAATTGCTTTCTCACCTCTTTGGAGCAATCTTTGACCATTATGACTTCTCTAAATTACAACACTCCAGGTTCTGCAAGGGCAGCAATTCTGCAAAATGAATTCTGCTACCTCTGACACTGCTCTGCCCAAGGTCCCTGCACACACAGATGCTGTGCCCTCCCCAGCTCCCTCTGCCCAGCACCAGCCCCACTGCAGCAACTCTCAAGAAGGTGGAGTGAGTGAATTCAAAAGCCTCGTGGTGTGTGTACTTAGCAAAGTCACTGAACCTACTTGGATGTTTAAAAGTTAGGTACACGTTTAAACACCAGGTTGGAAAGGAGCCTGAACTTGTATTTTTCTTAAGAGGAAATTAAAAACAATCTCTACAATTAAGAAATTAATTTCAAAAGTTAATTTTTAATTGGAAAAAATACAGGCTTCTCTCCTATTTCAGTAAGGTATCCCTTAAAGTACCTTTAAGTCTGAAGCACAACTCTGAATATAATATAAGAAACTGAACTAAAAAAAAATATTTCCTGAATAATAAAAACGATGACTGTTACCTGGTAACACTATTTTAAGAAAGGACTAAATACCAGGAGTATTCAAAAGCACAGCATTACAGCAATGAGATATAAGCATTAATTCCCAATTTTCAGCTAAAAGAAATCTTGCATTGCATGCTGTATTGTTAATCCAATCACCAGCAAAGTAACTAAAGCCACTACTTCAGCTGTATGTCTAAGAATTCCAGAGAGGTGGGTGAGAAGAAAGAAAGATATCCATGAGCCCATGATAAATTTCACAAGGACACCATTTACTAACAAAAATACATTACACTGTTAATGGACCATCTCAAGCCTCACTGAAGTCAGCAGGATCTTGCCAGCCCTGTTGCAAAGCTTAATTCATGGCTATTTAAAGAAAACAGACAGTTAAAAGAAACTGGGCAGAACAAAAGTAAGTTTTTATTCCTACAGACTCTGAATCAAACTGGTTCTTCCCAACATCACCTCTCCTGCTTTTACATTAAACAGGTATTCAGGAACAGTGACACCATGGTTAATTCCCCTGGTAAACCTACACCTCAGTGGTATTACCTCATGGGAGAGCTGGTGTAGGGTTTAAAAGAAACTAAATAAGGTTTTTCCCAATGACTGAACAATCAAATGGCAATGGTAAGATAAAAAATTATAATGGGTTAATTCTTCAACTTTGCAATTTACAGAATTTCTTATCAGGGCAGATGGACAAATGTGATCTCTGAAGGCACCAGCAGACCAGTAACACACTGACAGTTACAAATCAACCATTCCACCTCCTTCTATTTTATTCTATCTTTGCACTTCTGCACAAAACAACCCAGTCAGTACTGACTCTGGACTAGGAAAAAAAACAACAAACCAACAAAACCTAACAAACCCACATTAAAAAAACCCAAAACAACAACCAAAAAACCCACACAAACAAACCCCACACCACTTTCACTATACCAAACAACAATATTCACAGCATATAATTGAGAAACAATACTGAAAGCAAGCAAGGCAAAACCCTTCACATCTTACAAGAGATCTGACTGAACATACAAACCCCAAGAACCCCTCCATGCAGTGCCCTACCAGTGCAGGCTCCACAGCAGGAGGAAAGTCCTCCCCACTGCTGATAACAGTGACCTGGGAGCATTCTGCAGCTATTGCTGCAGGCAGGAGCTCTGGTACCTAGAAATAACTGAAGTCATTTAAAACACAGTTACAATTTTACAAACTGCTGACTCTTTTCCAAAAATATGTAATCAATTACTGGCAAATAGTCAGCAATTTTTTTTATCTAACATCCCAGCATCTCACTTCACAGAGCAGCATCATTATAGAGTCCAGATCTCAGATGTGGTGGTCCTCAACAAAGCTGCAACACCACTCTCACAGGTGCCCAGACAGGTCATGGACTGTACATCCCCCATTCCTTGTACCAGGTTCTGCTTCACAGCACCCCAATGGGCTCCCATCTGGACATCACTGCTGGCTCTTTTCCCCCACTCATTTTCTAGCTGAACAAATGCTTTCTACATGCCAGGAAGCCTCAATGGCTGCAGTTTCACATCGATCTGCAATGTGAACAGAAATTCAAAACTGGACCCTGGCAACGTGCTGGGTTTCTGGTTGGCTCCTGACAGAAAATGGAGCTTTCTCACATCATTTTATGAAAAGTCAGTGATGCACCAAAGAAAATATGTTTCAGCCTTTATAGAAGTGCTGAAAATAAGATGAGATATATGGCATATCTCATTTTTTCTGTCTATGTTCCCAGATGAGGAACAAACAAAGCCTGAGATATTTAACTGTTTAATACATTACTGTTTCCTCAGAAATTAATACTATTATTATGTGATCAGTGATTTTTGGAAAGGTACTACATGATTTGATAGCACATAGTAATTTAGGATTCAGCTTCTATATAGAAAATGTGCCATTCTCCTAACTGCATATGAACTTAATGTGCTCAACTCCAAAGTTCTGTAACAGGTTTAAAAGCATAATGGAAAAAAAAAGGGGGGAGAAGTTAACATTTGTTCTTTCGGTAACATAACTTTCATCATAAAACACAATGATCACAGTCCCTCTCAGGTAATAAGGAGCACCATGCTCATGGATGGGCTAGTTTTCATCAGAACTTAATAGATACAGAATTTAACTATTTTCCAGTGTCATCTTCCTTACCAGCAGAACTGAAACAAACTCTTGCTTAGCTTCCTCAAACAAGGAAAATTACTTTGCTTCTGCCTTTCATTTTATGTTACATTTAACTGCATCTTCAAAAGGTAACAAAACTCCTTTGTCAATCATGACACAAATCCTTAGCAGATTTTTCAAGGGCATCTTATTTCAATTATGGTTCACACTGTGCTCACAAAAACAGAGACAGGAGACACAAAATGGAACACAAGTAATCCTGCAACCTCACAGAGCCAGGCTCAACATACAAAAGGATGGCAGAGGGACACAGGAGCTTTCCTCCCTGGCAGTCTTTTAGTTTGGTTGGCTGTTTCTTTGGAAGTAGATGCTACTGCAATGATCCTCTGCCTGCACCAGCTGTAAACTTTCTGGGCTTTTACATGAGAAAAGCAAGCAAAACCCAAACCACCAGCTGAACAGCAAAAGCCTTTCCCCCTTGCATATGACTGCCACCAGAAACACAGAGAATCAGAATCAAGTTCAAGTTACAACCACCTCTCCTGGCCATTTACCATCAAAAGATGGCTGATTTATTCTGTATGAAATCCCAGCCTGCTGTCCATCCATATCACAGACACTGTCCTCACCTTAAAGGAGTTCCAAGGTAACAGTCCAAGGTGCAGACTGGCCACGTCACTGCATTGCCATCACTGTGTGCAACCACAGAGACCCCAAAACTCTCCATATCCAGGGCAACAGCAGATCCCTCACCTGAAAGATCTCATGCACTCCTCACAGGTGATGGTTCTGCCTCAGATCACTGGCATCTACAGCCTGCATGCTGAACCCAAACACCAGGCTCTCTTAAAGTCCCATGACATGAGCAAATGCTTGAACCTATAAATGATTTATACAAAAAAACCAGAAGGTGTTTGCTATAATCAATAACTTCAGGGGTGTTTTGTTTAAATTCACTAAGTGAAGCAAATACAGAGTTCTCCTCTGTCCTCTGACTCATAAGCATTCACACAATGCACAATTTCATTAAAAGGGCAAGGGGATGGATGACATTTGAGGTTTAAAATACCACACATTACAGAAAGAGCATCAGCCTTCTTGTTTTCCAAGCTGAGAAAGGATTAAGTAGAAAAATAAAATCAAAAATCACACAACCAAAAGCCCCACTTTCTGACTTCCAGATATATAGACTCTCACCAGGCCTAGTCCACACAGGCACACATTTATCTCATATGCTAATACAAAGTGATGATAGACATTTGTTATTTTATCATAAAACTAAATGGGTTAAGAGCCCATTTGCTCATTTTCACTGGAAAGAACAACAATCATAATTTTTATTTTCTCTGGCATCCTCCTAAACATGTACAATGCTGCATTTTAGACAATTGTTCCAAAAATCTCAGTAAGATACATCTGTTCACAGTAACTACCTGTACAATTCACTTTCTAGTCAGATTTTCTCTTTAAAAAAGGTCTAAAATTTTTATCTCCTTTAAGCAGTTGAAGTATAAAGCTGAAGTATTCATCCATTCCAAAAAGATTACCTCCACTTGCAGCCAAATTAATGACAGCATTGATAAAAAACATTACTGTGGCCAGATCAGAAAACACTACTCTGAGATGTGTTAAACAAACAGGGCACAGTCAGGCACTAGAAAAATGCTATCGGTTTATTTCAAATTTTTTTTTTCAGGGTGACATAAAAAAATTAGCATGGCCTGACAGGCCACTGTCATTGCTCCCTGGAAGTTAATTTCAAATTGCAGCATTTCAAGTGTTTCTGCTGCTACTCAGAGCAAAATCAAACACATGCTGCTAGGGATGGCAGCATGAAGAAACATCTGTGAATGAACAGCACAGCAAGGAACACCCTGTTCTTACTGTTGTGCAGAGATATGTTGAATTAATTATTTCATATTCATTCAGATAGAATTCTGCAAATTATTTACTATATTTTTTTAATGCAAAACTGTTTTGACGTTAAACTGACAATCAGAAAAAGATACAAAAGTGATTTTTAAATGGGCACTACACCCCATGAAACCCCACAGTATCTTCATATATTTTACCTGAAGCCTTAAGTATAGTTAGAAATGCAGTAATGAACCCAGGAAAAACCTACCAGATTTAAGCTCAGCTTAATACACCCTAGAGTGAATATATTCATGCACTCACATACACATTAACCCATAACAATCTACATTTCACCAGATAAGACCACTTAAAATAGCCCTAAACATTTTAAAAATTGCATAAAATACAGTTACTGCCAAATTAGTTAACTGATGTGAATAAACACCTATGTAAAGTCCCACATAATCTAACAGGAGCAATCTATTATCAATTTCAAAATTTAAATTTCAAATCTCTTTTAGTTTTGTAAAGGTCACACCATTAACATGTAAAAAAAAGAAAAATCAATATACTACAAAGAGTTCTGAGTAAGCCTTCCCCCTGCTTTTGAAAATATCCATCAAATGGTATTTGAATGATACCAAGTAATGACATATGGCAGCATTAGAAGAATTTATGTGAATAATTAAAATAGTAATTGCTAGGGAAAAGGCAACAGAATGAAGAATCAAGACTTTCACTCTGAGGTACCCAGCACAGCAGAGAACCTCTAGGGAATAAAGATGTCCAGCTCCTACTGCAAGTCTTACCAGAAGGTGAGAAAACAACTTTCTCTTGTGGCATTTGAATCACCTTGGCATCCACAATACATGTAAAAACACACCAAGCACATACAAGAAAGAAATAGCAACAAGCTTATTTATGACAGAAACCAATGCTTTTCTTCATGTTTTCTTGTTCTAGCTTCTCCTTCATTAACATCAGAGCACACAGTCTTTCAACATCATCTTCAATATCTATCAAGAGAGGCAGAGTTGTGCAAAGTAACACAGTTTTCTGGTTTCAAAACCCAGCACTGACACGTTGAAGAAAGCCACACAGGAGCCTTCAGCAGGGCAGCTGGGGCTCAGGTGGCCAGTGCTGCCCAGTCACAGACCTGGGATGGTGCTGCAGCCCACAAAGGCTGTAAAAACGGAGGGAAGCAACAAAACTATGTGCACATCCTCTGCTCACCACTGCTTATCTTGAGGTATTGCTTACATAACATTCCAATCCTCCTTGGATTCACACACAAATCTTTGTTGTTTCAATTAAACACTCTGCAAACACAAACTCTTTGGCCTGAGTGAAGCCCCAAGGCAGCTAATGGACAGGATATCTGTGGCCAGGCTATAGGCTACAGACATAATTAGCTCTCCTGCTGAATGATTTATCTGTATCTCATGAAAGCAATTTGGTTGTAAATGCTGCTGTTCTCAGATCTGTTTACCACCTTCTGACAGCTCTTAGATGTAAAGAATAAGATGCTTTGAACAAGCTACAAAATCTGTCACATTTCAAATTTCAGCCACCCTTGATATTGTCCATGCATAAAAGAAGGGTTCCATTGAACTCAAGTTAGGATACAACATATTAAATAAGTATCTTTTATTCAGATACATTTTACTCATAATCACCTAAAACACAGACTAAGTAGCTCAAGTCATAAGAACATTAAGAAACATTAAAAAATGCCTACAAATAAGAATCAAAAAAGGTATCAAAAAGAGGACTTTATTTTCATTCATGCTGAAATATAACTCATTAAAAAATGCACTCTTCTCAGAAATTAAAGGAAAGCATATTTTCATATAAAATTCTGAAAATTTCAGATGATATGAAAGAAAAAAAAATATAAAGCATTTTTTTCAAATCCAGCAATAGTGAAAAATGTGTTCCTCACAGGATGAGTTCCTTGTTCCTCCCCTGTGCACCACTTCCTTTTGAGCAGGGCAGCTGAAGAATCCCCAAAAACACCCAAAAATGGGGTTACATCAGAGTTGGTAACTCACAGCCACTGTCCCTGCCCCACTGCTGAAGCAGCCACTACAGTGGCACTCCAGAAAAGGAGGGAAAAACAGGGACAGCAGAGCAGCACACAGGTTCTATGAAGCAAATGCCAAACACAAAAGGTTTTCCAGATGGCAAACTGGGTCCTTGAGCAGCCTACAAGATCATGAGCATGGAGGATCCATCTCATTACAGGATACATCTCCAACCCTCCCCAAAAGTTATGCAGACGAAACTAAATCCTCCCTTTTCTACCAAACATACCCAATTGTAATTCATGGAAAGCTCTGAAGTTGTGTGAAGAGCAGCTTGGATAAGCTATTTTGTTCTTCAGTCCATCATGAGGTGGAAAGATTTCCAGAGATCATTTCAAGCCAAGTCCTGCACTTGCAATGGGACTGCCTACACGTGAATATCACGTGCCTAAGTGAAGCCAGAGCTGCAGCTTGTCTTTGTGCTGGGCACTGGAGAGGGAAACTTCTGTCTTAAACATGGTGTGATGACTGGATACACTGTCCTCCAGAGATGTGGGGCTCATCACTGAGAAAGCTACTACATGTCTCTGGCTGCAGATGACTCTATTTAATTGACTTCCCTGCTTATGCTAAAAGGAAAATGTTAATTAGTTATTTTGTTTTGTGCAACAAAATACAATTTCTCCTTGAATGACTCTACAATCTCTCCCCTGGAATTTGTTTTATCTTTTCCTGACACTGCTGATATCAGACTTGGCAACATCCTGAAGTGAAACACATGAGAGAAAAAAACTGTACTTCCTCTTTACCTTTAGAACTAACTTTGAATAATGCATCATTTCACTTCTGGGGATGAAAGACCATGTCATCATTTCCAATTACAATAAAGAGAGGTAAAACAGATTTCTCCAGGACAACATCTCTGTATCACAAAAAATAGGAACAAGAAAACACTGAAGTTTACTAAAAGTTAATCTGAAAGAAAAAGCCAGGAGAACTTTAACAATATCAGGTTTCCCCAGCATACTCAAGAAGGATGCTAAAGTATGTGACTATCAACCAATTTCAGGGAACTGATCACCTTAACACAATGATGCACACACTGTAACTATATAGAATTGTTACCATAAGGGGTCTGGGAGTATTTTTTTTTGGTTGCTTGCTTGTTTGCAGTTTGGGAGCAAAGAATGAAAAATTGTTCAGCTAAAATGGAGCCAGGGAATATAATTATGTAATACTTAGTAATCAGCATGGAGAATTATTATTTGATCAGGAAGGTATAAAATGGACTGCTTTTTCTGAACACAGTTAACTAATATTGTTAAACTGGAATAAATGACATTTATTTAGAGGAATGTGAAAAAAGCTCAAGGACTAACTCAGCTTTGTTTGTAGCTTAAATAACATGTTATTTTTATGTATTTAACATGTCTTTTTTAATGTAAGATTTGTGAGACCATAATTTGAGGTGAAAGTGGGAAGTTTATGGCCTGGCCATCAAGGTAAACATTTATAAATACTATTACATCCAAAATGGAACATAACACCATTAGAGTACATCAGAGTGACTACTGTCATTTGTGGAAAAACAAGCTGTGATTATTTATTTCTTTCTGGGTGCAAAATACTTACACCACTGTTGTGCACTGGGGCCAAAATACAGGTCACTAAAAGCTTTTTGCATCATCTGGTAACAGCCATAGTCTTTAAGATTCTCTCCACTTAGGTCAATAAGCTTCATCTCAGGCCTGACACAGAAAGCCTGATCTCATTCTAGGGAATAAGGAAGTTAAAAAATCTGGAACATACTTGAACATTTAGGCAAAAATAAAACAGCTGATTAAGTTCTGGAAAGAGAGATCAATCTGAAATGTGGGTGCAGCACAAGTAAAGAAGCAGGAGGAAGACATGGGAGACAAAATGAAAGAAGTGGTCATGCAATTGGGTTCCAATGGCTAAACAAGATCTTGCCATGGTTCTCTATCCTTGGACAGGTTGTATCATTCAAAGTGTGAGCTTCACTGAAAAAAACCAGCTCTTTCATGAGAGACTTAAAAAATATTCTTCTCTGATGTACATATCAGTATTTGAAAGCCTTCTAAATTGGTACTGGAGACAAAAATACTTGGAAGAGAAATATATTAAAAACTCCACTAGAAAACTTATTAAACTTAACAATTTAAGACCAAAAAAACATGGACAATTATTCAGTCTGGACCTTCATCCATTAAAATTAGTACGAAAATACACTGTTGCTAATACCAAATTATCAGACTGCTGTGATTGGACAAATAAGCAACAGATCAGAAAAATTAAATTTCAAGAACATTATTTCGTATTTTCATACAAATCTTAATAAAAACCCAGCAATTTGAAAGATGTTTATTTCTTAACTCAGTTTCTCTTTTACTTTGACATTTAATGTTGTGCATGGCAGCTCTGTGGCTAATAAAAAAGTGATGTTTTCTCTGGCAAGTATTATGTTATAATCTCACAGAATACCCAAGGATTTATCACATGCTGTTAATTTAAAACAAGGCAAGGGAAAAGACTGGAAGTCATAGTATCAGTTTGATTTTAGGAATTTCACTTCTAATGCGTCAGTTACACTGTAATATTTCTATTTAAACACTAAGCTAGGAAATCTTGGCAAAGTGTTTCACTGCAGATAATTCCCATACAAATATCAACACTAAGTACAGGCATTTTACCTAAAAAAAACCACTAAAGACTGTTTTAGCAACATAAGCCCACCACTATAATTAAAGCTCACAATGCAAACATCACTTACAGACACCTGTATCAATTCTTTAAATAGAGGACAAGGATCTTAAATCTGCAGTTATTTTTTTCAGAAGGATTACTTCCAGATTTTCAAGGAAGATGATAATTTCACATCTAGATAGTCACAAAAGGAAAATAAAGCCTGTTTCCAAGATGACCACATTAGTTGCCAGACCACTAGATACTAAGAACATGCAAAATATTATATATCCCAGATGATAACATTTCAAAGACTTCCATGCATGTTCTTCTACTCAGTTTATATCTAATGATGCATTTAAAGTGTGTATATACATACAAAAGAGATTTGGTATACTTGGTTTTCCATTGCACACATTTCTACCTGCTCATTGGAAACAAAACCTTAAACTAATACAACAAGGAAGAAAACCTCAAGTAAAAACAAAAACTTAATCCACTAAAAGGCATCTTGTATTGATTTCTGTGACACCACAAATGACTTTCTGCTGCAGGTGCACTGAAATTTTTACCTTAATGGACCTGCAGAAGAAATATGTGCTTGAATAGATTAAGTAAAAAGTCACAGGCAATATTTAACAAACATTGGTGCAGAAGTCAGATTCACCCCTTAGGACAGACAGACAGATACTTCCCCAGTTTTAAATGAACATACTCACTGTTACTTGCTCCAATACATACATGGGATATTAATTTAGCAAAGCAAATTTGGTGTCAGAAAACACTGAATCAGATACTAATTTTTTTGGCCAGTATTACCATGGTCCCTCGAGTTACAGGGGAGAGAGACAAGCCTTACCCTCAGCACTTGGGGAGGCATTTAAAACAGACAAACAAGGAGTCATGGAAGTTCATCTACCTGCTTCTTCAACAAGGCACAAACAGAGCACTACCTAGGAGACTGGCCATCAATAAAAGAAAGCCTACTCACAGGCAGACTCATGATTTAAAAAATGAAAAAAACACTGCCACTGGGAAGGAAACACAGGTGAATTCTTATGAGGGTGTTACTTATTTAAGTATGACATTTAGTCTGGAACTTCTGCAGGTCCTACTCTATAAATCAGTATATTTGGCCATTTGGTTGCAATTCAGTCCTTCTTACTTTTAAATAGCAGCAATAGGAAACCTCTATGAAAAGAAATGCAAATTGATGTAACTGACATTTTCCTTATGACAACAAACAACACTGGTTTATATTTGTAAACTCACTCTGTGGAAAGAAACCTTGTTACTGCAATTAACATCTACTTCACAGTATTTAATAAAAGGCAGAAAAGGTTAACTTACTACTCTCTGTGCTAAACCCAGTGCAAATTTTTAAAGTTCTTGCTGCTGTAGCAAAATATGCTAAATGGCATTAAAGTTTTAGACTAGACATATGCTTTGTCTACACATACACTTACCTCTGTCAAATGAAATTAATAACATACATTGCTTAAAAAGTCTTCCATATCCTCCAAGTAATAGAATAAATCATAGCTATTTCTTCATCTTTAGTTTCATTGGTCTCAAAATTACAACAAAAAGTTCCTTAACATATGTAGTCAGAGAGTTCTCTGGTGTAACTGCAGACAAAGATACTCATAGAAACTAAAAGTTCCCATTCTAAACATAATTCTAAAACTGGCTTTATTCTTTCAAGGCTTCCTCTGGCATCCCAGCACATGCATTTCTGTCACACAAGACATGGATAGACCAGAATAAATACTTCTTCCAAAACCCACTTGTGGGCTGCTTGTGAAATGTCCCTATGGGGTACACCCTGAAAGTTCTCCACAGACCTCTGACCCACAGACAGGTGCACTCCAGTAAATTCATCCTGAAGTCCATCTGCTGCTATAGTGCAGGACTAGGCTTGACTAGTGACTGCTGCCCTAGAAAACTGGAACAAAATGTAACTTCTCTGTGTCAAAGCATAACATTTTAACATGAATTTTTAATTTCTCAATAGACGAAAACACTGAAACAGGACCATACAGCATTGGGGAAAGGTGATGGGATCATTTGTATTCTACTGTATTTATGAGAAAAATAAAGCAGATTTCCTCATCTTCACTGAACTCTTTGCTATATCAACTATAGCAGTGAATTTCCAAATAACAGCTTTGCAAAACATCTTCCTTTACAGAAGGATATATAGGATATATACAGAAGAAATAAAGCTTGGTAATGCTTTATTTCATCAGGTAGGTAGAGAATTTCCCTGGGAAAGTTCTGCTAAAACTGCTGTCAAAGTTATCACATCTATTTGAAATGTTTTTCAGAATCTATCTTCCCTCAACAATGCTCCTACAAGCTATCTAAACACAGATGAAAACAAAAAAGTTCCATTACTCAGGAAAAAGGAAACCTTCGGCAGGTAACTTGGCAAGTACTCAGTGATGGGTGTACACTGTAGCAAAAGCTTGAATAAACAAATGGGATATACTAAATAATACAAGAGATCATGAGAATTTCATCTCACGCAACAGAATTCATCATCTGAAGGTGAAGAAAAACAAGACAAAGCCAAATAAATCCAAAGCACTCATTCACACTGCAATTAAATCCACTGCTAGTCTACTAAACAAATTCAAGTGAAACTGTCAGCTATCAACCTAATGCCATGAAAGACTGGAACTAAGTCTTTTAGATACCATGGAATTGATTTTCAGAAGAAAAAGATGCACATACCAATATGCTTCATTTATTCTTATATTTGTTACTGTGCATTAGAAGTGTGTATTTATGCAAATAAGTACACAAACAATCAATCAAAAAACAATACAATAAAAATTAATAATTATGTAGACAGCATTCACAGCAGTATAATACAGGTTTCCAAGCTCTTGCTAATTACCATGAAGTTATTCCATCACAGTCACATTCCACACTGTCTAGCACATTAATCCTCATTTCAGTGACACATGCAATTTGTATGTGTGACTTGTGCCTCTGTATAAACAGCTAAACTAAACTAAAGCATATTCAACATATTGTTGAAACATAAACACACTGCCAAAATCACACCTACATAGTTACAGTTATATATAAACTTAACTAATTATTAAACCCAACACAGTATGATTTGAAATTTTTCAGGTTATATTACTCTTGGATTGAAACCAAGTAATTTAATGTGGCACAAAGGATATCAACGTGTCAGTGATCATGTACTTTCAGAGTGCTGAGTCAGCACTTGTACTTCACTGCCATTCAGCTGTGACTCTGACTTAGGTTATGACTGACTTTCAGAACTGTAGTTAGTTTTGCCTGCATAAAAGAAACTTTGGGAACTTTCTCAGCTAACGTTTGAAAATTATATTTTAAGTTAAATCTTTTCTTCAAATTTTTCCTCCACATCCTCTACCAGCAAAACCCAAAAGGATTTGTGTAAAGGCCTGGATGAGGCCACAACCAACTTGATCTAAAATGGCCCTTCCAGTTAACATCTTCCAAGCTACCTCTGCTTTATGACTCCACTCATTAAAAACCCAAGATTAGTCCAAATCTGCAGTAACAACTTACAGCAGTGCCAGGGAATGCTCTGAGAAGGCACCAGAACTCAACCACCCACCCTGGTAGCTTGGTGCCACAGTCCCTGGCACAGGTTTTGATCAAGGATAGCCATCTTTCTGCAGAACAACTCTCAAGTTCAGCCAGTGAGCTGGCACAGATCGGGGACTGCTCCCAGCAGGCAGTTTGGATGTGGCCATCCTGCTTTGGAGCATAGGAGTTGAACAGCATGGAAATAGGCTGTTCCACTGCCAGGTGCAAAGCAGCCCAAGTCCATCGACTCAGCAGTACAGAGCCACCTTTAGCTCGACAATGCTGCAGCCAAACAGTCCCCAGCCTGCTCTGCAGGAGGTGCATTCCCAAGTGAAAAGCTGATTTCATACACTGCTTGCTTTTTTTCTTAGTATCTCCTCTGTGGTGTGTAGTTTTTATATGGGGACAATTTTTTCCAAAACTCCATCACTGTGAAGTCTCCAAAGACTCTACATGACAGAGTACAAAATTTGGAATGCTGTCAAGCAGAATTAATACAAAGGTTTGCTTGCCTACAGACAGGAAATACTTAAGTTCTCCAACTGCAAAACTCCAACTCCTTTCTCTTAACCAAACACTCTGATACATAAATGGCTTTACCTTCATACTTTGTAAGAGAGCTGAAAGGAACTTCAACTTCACCCAGAGCTGCTGTCCACTGAGGACTCTGTCCAGCACATTCGCAATTTCAGAAGAAACCACTGAAATCACCCTGTGATTTCAATATGCTTTGCTTCAAGTCAAAGCCATTTAGCACTCAGTGAAGTAGATTGTGCCAAACCCCTGAAATACCCCATGCATGTATAATGCACAGCTATAGATACAAGAATACAGAAAAAAACCCAATCCCAATAGGTTGGAAATATTTAACATCTAGAAAATTAAGTTTGTGAAGCACTTAAGTTTAACACTGATAACTGATACTAATCAATGCTACAGAAAATACCCTTAGGAGAAGCAAGTTTGTTACAATGTCAAATGAAGTCAGAAATACTTTTTCCTGAAAGTGATAGGAGTAAAACAAAATGCAGAATATACAATTTCCAAGAAAGAGCTGATGAAACCCAAACTATAGAACACAAACTAGAAGCCAAAGGAAAACTTTGCCAGGAAACTTGCAGGAATGCAATAAAAATAGCACTGATGGCTTTTTTCACAGTTAATTCTCCAGGGCTCAAATGGCATCCCCAGATCTTCACAGGTTTCCCACCAGCCACAAGAAAGTAGTCTGGATTATTTTTAAAGCTGAGGAGGTGTAATACATGTATGTGTATATATAAACACACACATATACATAACAGATCTTCTCTCACCAGGAGTATAAAACTAAACCCTTTAGAACAAAATGACACCACACACATGATTGTGTGTGAAAAATCAAAAACCTGTTAGCTGGATCAGGAGTATTTCCATTACTGGCAGACAGATAGAAGGGGTCAAAGCTGGAAAGGTGACATCCATCATCTCAGTCCAGGGTCTGGTGGTATAACCATATTTACCAATTATCAAAATAGTCTCCTATTGCAGATGTCTACAGAGGCCAAGACAGGCATTGCCTGTACCCAAAACACCAGCTCTTAAAAAGATGGCTGTTGAAGTTTAGAGACAGCAGTATGTCATTATTCATATCCCAGGACACACAATCACAGGACAATGTCCTTCCAAAATTTAGAAATGACAAACAGAATATGCTTACTGGGATTTCCTTGTCTATTTTCACTGCACAGCTTCTTAGTTCCTTCTTACACTTAAAACTGGGCCATCTGTTTTTCCATATGTTTAAAGGTTTTACAAGGACTTGGCCTATTGCAAGCCATTGAGACTTCAGCTTTTAAGTCTTTCTCATTATTCTTTTCAGCAATTCCAACACAGATACCATTCCACCTTCTGTAATGAAGCTCCCTGAGTCCTTAAAGGATTTCTGGGTCATCCTCTATTCAACTAAAATACTACTGTACACAAAACTTTGAAGAACAAAGGCATCTTACCCCACATACTACCACTTCTGCTGCCTTGGGGTTTAATGCATCAGCAGGAAACAAACCTTTAAACAGCTCCATTGTAAAATATAAATATTTAATTGTTTATAGCATAAGTTGTTCTTATTGAGGAAAACAAAGACAATCCTAGGCAAACTGCCATAATGTTTCTAAAAACAGGGGTCCACCACAACTATTTTCCTCTATCTGGTTAAGTCTGGGAAATCAGTCTGCTGCTGAGGAGTGGCATCTGCTGGCAGACAAGCACTCCACAAATATCAGATTCACCAGTATAACAAATAATTAAAATTTTTTAAAAGACAGATCAGAGTTCACGTTATTCATAAAGCAACTCTCACTTCCTTCTTGATTGATAGGATGATGATGTTTTTCTCAACAGTGTAACTCCTTTCAGTTACAGTGATGGCACTGAATTGCCCAGGAACCAGAACAACATTGCCAGCACTACCAATGAGATTTCTTTTCACTTCTCAATCAGCAGCTGAACTGAAGAACAAAAGACATGTTTGCTATTTAATTAAAACCTTTCACATCATGGATCTCTTAAATAAATTGTTACAATGACTCACTGTAATGGATGTTAAATAGCTCACCAGGGTACATCACTGTGAACAATAAACTGAATTTAAAAGGCCCAGAAAACAACTGAATGCCATGATTTGCTGAACACCTTGAAATTAATTCTAAGCATAAAATCAAGTTTAAACTACTGCAAATAAAGTACATAGACAGAACAAGTACCAAACACGAACCAAAATATCCTTAATTTTAGAACAGCCTGCTTGTAACACAGCCAAAAGCTGACCTACACCTTCCACAAAGTTTTATTATTAGAACTGTGGCAAACTGTAGCTTTTTAGCTTAAAATATCACAGTGGATGACTGACACATGCCATATTCATTTTGAAAGGGATAGAAAAAAGAGAAAGAGATCCAGTTTAAATATTTCACTGGTGTCTAGGAATAAAAGCAGGCATAAATAATATTTTATACTATATTTTCATTTATAAAATCTTCCTACTCTAAACAGTACTACACAATACCAACATATTTTGTAACAGCATCTAAAATGTGACATTACTAACAAAACTTTTCATTTGGTGAAAAAAAAACATTTGCCTTCGGTCTATTACTATACACTTCCAAAAATACAATTGCTTTAAAACTCAACAGATCCATTATGAAAAAAATAATTTAAAAAATCAAAAAGAGTTTTTTATCTACATACTGAGGCTCCATCTGCTCTGGGCATACTCTCCTGGGGACTACCATGACTGATCTGCATTTTATAATCACAGAATATGCCAAGCTGGAAGGGACCCAGGAGATCAGTTCAGCTCCTGGCCCTGCACAGCACCATCCACAAGAGTCACACCCTGTGCCCAAGAGCATTGTCCAAACACTTTACCAATGCAAATCCAAACCAGAAAGCACATTATGACAATATTATGACTAAACCAGGTGGAACCCCCAGCAAAGTTTTCTTCTCAAAATCTGCAGCAGTAAGTTAACAATTCTCAATATATACTTCAATAAATAATTTAACAATAACTGAATCTGTAGGAATTCTAGTTTATATTAAAAAATCCAGCATCCTACTTTTTTCTAGCATAGGAACAAGGCTTCTCTAGCTAAGTATTTGCTGCCATCATGTGTACACTTTAAAAACTGCAAACTTATGAACAGTAAGTTCATCAGGTCAAAAATCAGCCCTGAGAGGACACACAAGGGCATTACAGACTTCAGTCAGAAGGTGATGAAGTTTCAAGGATTGCTAATGTAATATGAATTCTTACCTCAATATAGACTGCCTATTATAATCCAAATTCTATTACAAAGGCCACATGCTTTCACTATGCAATCATAAGAAGCAAGAAACTGATTATAAGTAAATGGTATTTGATGGCCCACAAAAAAATAAACCAGTTGATCTGGCTTACTCCATGCAAATATCAATACTTCCAACACCACCCAATACCTTCAACCATGACCATCTCCAAAGAAGCAATGGTGATGGGGACTTAAAACTCAAACCCTTCCACCACATTTCTTGTAGCTCAGGAAGAAAAAAAGAAAGAAAAAAAAGAATGTTGCAGTGACCTAATGTTCATTACCTCTAAATTATGGAATAGAATAGCTCAGCAAGAAGAAAAAAAATACTAGAAAGTTGCATAAAACTAATTTATCAAGTTTACACCATTCAGTAATTCCCACAGAGAAAAGGAAGATGTAGCTACGTTGTGTCTGTGTTAGCCAGTCTTGAAATATGGGTATGTCGTGGGATGATCTTGATTCC
>VZRX01023549.1:158352-197187 GCA_013398075.1 Notiomystis cincta | reverse complement strand
AGATCATCCCACGACAAGTGGTTAGATGAACTGTTGGACTCAATGATCATAAAGGTCCTTTCCATTTTGAACAATTTTATGTTTCTTCTCAGTCATGCCCAGTGACAAGAATAAAATACGTGCATAAAATGCAATACAACAAATTTTCGTTTAAACATAAGAAAAAAGAATTTTTGAGGGTGAGGGTGGTCAGCCACTGAAATAAATTCCCCAGGGGGGCTGTAGTGTCTCCTTTCTTGAAGATATTTAAAACCTAACTGGATTTTCATGGCCCTGAGCAACCTGCTCTAGGCGACCCTGCTTTGCGCAAGGGGTTGGCCGAGATGATTACTGGAAGTGCTTTCCCAGCTCACTTTGTGATTCTGTGAAAACTAAAAGCAGCCATGGAATCAGAGACCATAACCTGGACTTTGGTGGGGGATGATTAAAGTTAAACAACTTCCAATGCAAGGAATTCAGCAGCTGGAGGGTTGACCTGTTCTGGGAACTAGGTGAGTTGGATCACTGTACAAGAATAAAGGTAGGTTCTATCATGATGTGCTGAGTAGCAGTTGTACAACTGAGAAAATGCTTCAGAAACATTTTCCCACTGACTATACAAGTAGTCACAGCCCCACAATGCTCTTGAAACCTTCAGCAGGCTGTGAGCACCCTTCCACTCACCCCACATAAGATCCAGACAAATTATGGCTTTGCTATGCTTCCATAATACATATTTAACAGCTGTCATTGTTATTTTGCCAAAATCATGTGAAGATTTCAGCCCCTGGCCCTTTATACAAATTTTATTCTGCAGGGCAAGAATAGCCAACCATGTCTTTCTGACTGATACAGCAGCTATGATAGCAGGTGCAATCTTTGGCATAAAAGCAGCAGGGGTAGAATGAAGAAAGATTATTATTATGACACATAGAATTAATGAGACCTTTCCTGGAAACCTTTCCTAAGCCTTATACTTTGTAAAGAGAGGCAGAAAAACTTGAAAGATTAAAAAAAAAAAAAGGCAGAAGATGGAACTGAGCCACACAAAATAAAAAAAACCCAGACCAACACATTAAAGTATAGAAAAATAAAGGCACTTAATTTATTTAATTCCTCAAAACACAGACTATGCCTTCACTTGATCACAGCCTTCACATAGTACACAGGAAAAGACTTCAAAGAGCAGAAGAATACTGCTAGTAGATAAAGGTATATAATAATCTGTTATCTGAAATTTGAAACTAGACAAATTGGGGGTAAGAAATAAAGTGTCAATCTTCAAATGACAATAGTGCCCAGCGAAACAATTCAATGACTGACACAATGGATTTTCCATCACCTGAATTTAGCACATCAATACTTGATGACAATAGTGTTACCAAATATACCCAACAAAGGTGATTGCTGAAAGAAGGATGTGAGTTGGCAGATCTCAGATACCTGTTTTAAACACCTGATTGATAAATCTGATTCTGAATTGGAGAGGCTGATTTTTTGAGTAGTGGTAATTACCTTATCAATTAATGGGCAATTAGTAAGACTGTAATGATTGGTTTTTACACAAGATGTTTCACAAAAGCAGTAGTTGTTTTGCAAACAAATAAATCTCTTTCTACATTAATGTGTATAATAACGAAGAGTCTTTTATTTTTCCAATGCAGTTTTTGTTGGTTTTCCCCCTCCTCTTGATATCACATTGTGACTAAGGAAAAGAGACAAAGTTAATACTTAAGTCTAAATTGTCACAAACTGACAATCACTAAACACAAATACTAATAAGAAAAAGACAAAAGGACTTTGTACCCTATAATATATTAATATATTCAAGCTAATAAAGAGTGAGAGAGTAATGCATGGATGTCAGCTGGCTGTAAGCTGTCAAATACATTTGGAATATGTGGGATGAAAGCTATGCAAAGAACAAAATGTGTGCAAGTGGGCTGTACTGTTCAAGCCACCATAACAAATCATGGCAAAACTTGTTTGTGTCCCTGCTTCCAGAAGACAATACAAGCTTGGTAATCTGCAATCTTTGAAAGGCCAGGGAGTAGAGAGTCTGGGCCTGACAGTTGAGGGAAGGAAAATATTGCATCCACTTTCAATAAAAGGCCAAGATAAATATCCAGAGAATTAAGTTTTAGACAGTGT
Organism: Notiomystis cincta; assembly: GCA_013398075.1. Classification (NCBI taxonomy): domain Eukaryota; kingdom Metazoa; phylum Chordata; class Aves; order Passeriformes; family Notiomystidae; genus Notiomystis; species Notiomystis cincta. The sequence continues at coordinate 195,057 of VZRX01023549.1, read as the reverse complement.
CACTTCAGCCCTTGGGAAAATCATGGAGTAAGTGCTCTTGGAGAACATTTCTTCACACATGAAGTAGAATTATGTGGTTGGGAACACTCAGCATGTGTTTGCAAAGGCTAAATCAATGCTGACTGATTTAATTGCTTTCTAAAATATAATTACTAGGTTTCTAAATGAAGGAAGAGCAGTAATTATTCTCATTTTCAGAAAGACTTTCAATGTATTTCCTGAAATACCCAGGTTCTTGTATCTTGCTTCCAGGTTGGGTTGTCATGGTTTGAATAGGTAGATCAAACCAAGGTATAACACTCCAGTTACATGATCATGCTCAGGGGTCAGTCCTGCAACATGATTAACACCTTTATCAATGGCCTGGAGCAGGTGACAGAGTGTACTGTTGTCAAATTTGGAGATGACACTAAACTAGGTGACAGTGGACCTAAGTAGAAACAAAAGAATTTGAGACTGGACATAAGGAGAAACATTTTCATCACAGTGACAGTCAGGTGGTGTCATAGATTATCCAGGGGGATGTTCAGCCTTTGTCCTTGGAGATTTTCAAGACTCAGCTGTAAAAACAGTGTAGCAAGCTGGTCAGACCTCCTGGTTCTAAGGGTAAGTTCACATCTGATAGTGTAGAAGTACAACACACTGCCCACAGGATCACAGAGAAAGTTTAGAGCAGGAGATCATGAAAGGTGAGCTTGGGCAGTTGGGGAATAACATACTGGGAATATTGCAGGTATATTAGGAGGTGTTGCTCATTGTTCACAATCAGCCAGACAGGAGTTGCTTATAACAGATATGAGGGAATTAAAGAAAGTTATGATATAAGTAAGGTCTTGGGAAATTAAGCATCTTGTATGGCTGGTATGGTGAAAAGTTAGTTTTGTCTGAATCAGAGGAAATGAATAAAGCCATGTGAGATGTGCTCACTACATTAAACACATTTGGTAGCTGATCCTTTCCCAGTAAACAGAATCACTGCAAATCCACCAAGATATCTATACACTTTTCCATTCCCTCTCTCCAACAACAGCATTTGTGCAGTGCCACCATTCCTCTTGTTGCATTTTCAAGCTCAGCAAAAAGTAAGTTCATGAACATTTCTACACAGGTACTCTCAAGTGGAATTAAGTTTTTTAAATGCTAGATGCCTATAAAAACAATATCTCCTTTTGAACTGCTTGTCCCAGCCACTTTCAGGTCTGATTTTCAATGACTCACTTAAAATGAGGTTCTCTGCACCTTTAAATGTGCCTACATCATCCAGGTGAATTGCTCAGCAGTAAATGCCTGCCATGTACATGATTTCATACATTCACGTGAGTCTTGTTTTAGGTGGTTTTCCTACCAGCTGGAAAGTTTTATGAAGGCTATATGGTCAGAGGGAGGTGAGAGAAGGTGAAATAGTAAGACCACACTAAACATAGGTGGGGTTTTATGTAGCCAAAGGAAAGATTGCTGAGTCTTCACAGCGGGATGCACACACACACACACAAACACACACACACACACACACACACACACACAAGCGCTAAGTGATAGAATTTAAGTTGGAATGCTGAGTAGTTCAGCTTGGCTCAGCACCAAGAAAATACATTCACAAAGCTTCTTGATCCAAATGAGTATCTCCAGGTGCCATGGAGCTGTACTGTGGTAGCTCAGGGTTTCAGGCAATACTGCATTGTGCAGCAGAAGAATTTTGTTTCCACCCTCCACTGTCTGCTAGAACAAATGTCTACATGAGTGGGTGCCTACACCAACACCTTGTGTAAAAACCATTCACCAGGAAACAGTAGATTATTAGAGTTAAAGCACATTTTTCAAAGTTTAGGCACCTCATCACCAAAAGCACAACTGAGTGTTTGCCAGAGAATAATTTCAACGAAAGTGGATGTGTCATCATGACCCCCCAAAACTGGCCCAGGCAGTGAGGTGTAAATTCCCAGTTCACACTAAACTATACATACTTCCTACTCACATGCTGCTTGGCCCCAGAGGCCAGACCATACACAGACCTCTGGGGTTAAGACACCCAAGCCCTTCCTATCCAGATCAGGATGTGGCAGAAATATGCTCGACTCCTTTCTCCCACAGCCCCTATTTTCCTTCCCAGTGAAAAAAGCACTACAGGGAGATGGGGCTTTTTCTCAAGTCCCATGCTGGCACAGCAGCTGAATATGGTGAACAGGGAATATGTGCTGCTCCAGCTGCAACTGGGAGCTGGAGAGTCTCCCAATGTCTCATAGTGCAGTACATGCAGTGCAACTTTGTTCAGGCAGCTTGGCATAGAGCTCACACGCAATTAAAAAGTAAATGCCAACTCTTGTTCCTTCTAGGGAGGAAAAAGACAAACACAGAACTGTGATATTTTTGAAGCAAGACTATAAAAAGAAAATTACTAAGTGCATTAACACTACTGGAAATCCTTGACTTGCTGGTCCTTGAAGTTTCTTTCCAACTTCTCCATCAGTGATACAAATGCAGGAATAATTCCCACCTGGAAACAGATACGAAGTCACCAATAGGGTTACCTAACCTGGCTCCATTTTTTATTGGTTCTGCTGCTAAATTAGAATCTTATATTTTTTCAAACATGAAAGATTTTAAACAATTCACAGGTTCAGCCTTTACCGTGGAACACAAAATTTAGGAAGTATGTATCTTAACAATATACCTCGCATCTATATATTTTTAAGATAATTATGTTCTTGATGTACACAAAATGCAGCTATGATATCCAACAAACAGAAAACAGATTACCCCTACTCCCATGGTTCATTCCTTTCTGTCATTTGCAACACCATGGTTTTACAGGGAAAATATGAGGTTTTAGCAGAAAATCAGAATTTTAGAATCAAGATTGACTATTACAGAGAAGCTTCTATTTTTACAACATTTTGCACAACAAAACCAAAGCCTTCTATAAAACCATGAGATGCAACACATTAGCATGACTTCTGTAGTTATTTCTTGCACTTTCCTAGAACATGGATACAATCTGAGAATTTATTAATACATTAAAATCAAACAAGAAAAGAAACAGAAATAGTAGGAGTAATTACTACTTTGAGGTTTCATAAAATGTGGTTTAGAAAATGTTTAGAAATCACAGAGAATCCTGTAATTAAGGAACAAACTGAGTGTCAATGAATTCAATCTTGCTCGTATCAAAACAGATAAAAGGCTATTATGCATTATTGTGTTTAGATGTGTAAAATGTGACTTTTTATAAAGTAAAAAGATTGTTGGAAAAAATTCTATGTTGAAGTCGGAAAAAAAAGAAGTATGAAGTAAGAGCCAGAATCCATTAAAATGAATAATTAAGAAAGCAAATAGGCATACTGAAGTATGAATTCTCAGATATTCTTTGACCTACAATAAAGGCTATTCCGAAAGATATTTTCTGGAGTTACTCACAGCAAATGGTGGGGACCAATTAAGGAAATTATGTACTTGTTATAAAGAGCTGCCTGAGTTTTGCATGGTGCATGAAAGACCGGGAGAGGCAATCGCAAAATCGTGGGCAGTGAAAGCAATAACAAAAAGAGGTCAGGAGCAGAGATGGCAGGCTAGTTTCTGTGGATGATGCTGCAAAAACTGGATGCTAAATGTTGTTCTCATGCAAAGTCCTGAAGCACTTTCATAGAAGAGTTTATTGACCTTTCACTAGTCCCACAGGCAAGGTAAAATATTGGTGAGCTCTGTCTCTGCTGAAATGAAACAAACACACTTCAGGTTTGGACTATTTATGGTCTTTCATCATCGGTCAACAGCAAAAAAAAAACTTTATAATCACACAGCTAAATTAAATAAGAACAGAACCACAATTTATGGCCAACAATTTTCTTGTTTGCACTGGGGTGGCAATCATATTTTGCTTCTCTCAGCTCACTGCCATAACACTTCAACTTGACAACTCCCACGGCTCCCAGAGAGTCGATGGAGTTACACCACAGTAAAAGTGGAGAGGCACAAAGAAGACTCCAGCCCACTGAGTGCTGTGGAAACTTAAAATAACTATAATCAAAAAATCCTTCTCTCCCTGTTGCAGGTATGAATTGCTGTCAGGATGAAAGCATAAGAAAATCAGGTTTTAAACTTTTTTTTTTTTTCTGTGAAGTCTACAAGTAATTCAATAAGACAGACATTCAAATTACACTAGTCAAGCATGTTCTTACTCAAATCCTGTGCAGTTCCCATTTCTATGCTAACACCTTCACAATCCCCAGTAAAATCAATGGCAAAATTTCCATTCATGGAAAAGACCTAAGCCTCTTGTCAAAGAGGTCCTTCTCTTTCTCTGTCCTAATTTCTATATCCTTTTCCTGGCAAACTTCTAGATTTTTTGAGAACTATTATAGGTCCTGTAGCCTGTTCCAAAAAGATCTTAATGAAGCAAAATCATCCAGTTTTTCAGGTTCCTTCTGCCATCCCAAAACATACCTCTTGCCTCCTTTCCTGGTTGTGCTTATGGCAGAAACATACAGGCTCAAACACTCCCCAAGAGTGAGGACTTACAGGCACAAATAATTCCAAAGGTCTGTGGCCTTGAGCTGATGTCTGTAATGGAGCAGTCTGAAATATCTTCAGAGAGTGCCTGAAAGGTTTGTTGTGGATCACCTGGCTTCAACTGTCTGGCAAAAGAGAGTAAATTAGTTACTTAAGAACTGATCAGCAAATGGCATGAGAAATTGACAGAAATCAAAACTCAAATCATAACTCAAATTATCAACTCAGTTAAATAATTGTACTATGGATCCAAACACAGATGGTGAGGATTTCTATAGATAAGCCACAGTTTGTCACATTCAGGATGTTAATTTAGTCCCAATCTTGCAATTCTTAGCTATGTAAGGAAACTAATAATCTGAGCAAGAAATGTTTATATTGCTACTAGATTCCCCTTGTGAATTAGGGTAGAAGGATCTAAGTCTCTACTGCCTGATGCTGGAGTTGTTGTGCAGGAGATAAGTAATGTGGAATTTTTAAGCAACAAAACAGAAATTGCTGGTCATAATAAATAAATAAGTAAATAAAAATCTGGTTTTGCCAATAAGACTAGAGAGTAGCATCTGAAAGATCATGGAATGATTTGTGTTGGAAGGGATCTTCGAGATCCTCTACTTTCACCCCCTTTGCTATTGTCACTAGGCTATTCCACTAGACAAGGTTACTCAAAGACCTATGCAGACTGGTCTTGAACACTTCCAGGGATGGGGCAAAGATGGGCTTATCGTGTCTTTGGAGACCTGCAGGAAACAGACCTTGGCATCAGATCAAGTCTATAAAGGATGGCAGGTGATGTCCATACAGAGATGTGCATGTCACATGCTGTTCTGGGGCTCTGGTATTTGTGTGTGTACATTAATTTGTGCTACCCTTTTAGACCAAACTCAAAACTTCAGACATGTTGTCATATTTACTGGTTTATTTTGATAATATTCTTTTCTCTGTAATAAAGATTTCAGAATTTATTATTTTTTAATAAAGAAGCAAGTACTCACTATATATAAGAAAGACATATTCTCTGTAATGCTATATGTTGTTCTCAGTTTTTATTAGTACAGAGAAATATAATAACTTGCTAGTGGTTCTGTAAGTTTGAATTGCCTGTTAGTGTTAGTTCCACCAGCTGTAGAAAATATTTGGCTTAGCAGAACTCAATGAAAGTTGGGACTAGATTTTATCTCTGATACAGAAGGAAGAATAGAGTTTGGAGTTGGGATTTTGGGGCATTTTTTTTGGTTCATTTTTTTGGTAGAAAGGGGCATGTGAGATCTTTCTGTCTTGGTACTAAACAGGTTCTTGTAATTTTTCTTCTTTCAATGGAAAAAAAACCTGTATGCCACTTTAAACTGTTCTTGTAAATAAGCAGCAGCCTTCTGAAATGACTGACTTTTTGTTAATTATTGTGTCTCTGAAACATGAACCAACAGTGCTGCTTTTGAAGTCCATGGTATAAATTCAGGTGCAAAAGGTAGTGATTAAGAGAGTAAGAATGGCGTTTCTTTTATCTCATTTCAGTGATCTCAAAGTGCAAAGTCATTAGCTAGAGCCACCCTAGGGGTCTTCATGGTCATTATAATCAATAGCAGAAGACACCCAAGGCTTTGGGTGGCTCTCACCATCTTCAAGAACTACTTTATGAAAGGCCACATTACCCTGCAGAGCTGACACCCTCCTGTAACAGTCAAAGCAAGGAATTGGTTCAGCCATGTCAAAATTTCTCTTAAAATTAATGAATGGACCATTTCACATCTCTGATGCAGAAAACTACCAAAAACTATGCCAAGGACAGATATTTTTACTGATCTTTCTGGGTTTTGGTCCAATATGCTCTTTTTCTTCTCTTTTGGAAAACCAGTAGGAACCAAAGGGTAGGAAATAAAAAAAAAGAAGAAAAAAATAATAAAACATGAGAAGCTTTCTGGTGGCTGTACTGCCTGTACCAGAACAGCCTGGGCCACTAGGAAGTCCTCCAGATGCTGCTGAGATCTCCATTGCATATAGATCTATGAAATAAGCTTTTAGATATGAAAAGCAGCAATAGTAAAAGCAGAGGAAATTTATTCAGCTATCCCCAGGTTCTCCTGCAGATCCATATATCTTGCCTGTGTGCCCAGAACTGGAGGCAGATGCATGGCATAGCCCTAAACAAAGAGACAAACAGAAGCCCTGCCAAACCCATGCTGCCATCCCAAGGCCATGAATTCACTGAGTCTTTTACATCCAATTTTTCCTCCTAGGTCAATGCACAACATGTCACACTCCCTGAGAGGAGCTGGGATAAGACCCTGTCAATCTTTTGCCTTGTCCTCTTCCTGAGAATCTCATTATGAACCTGAAGAGCTTGGCTAATGGAGTTTACAGTGACAGAGTCTTTTATAGTGCAATAAAGGCTTTTAAGATGTACTTCAGGGGCTTCTAATTCTCTCAGCAACACAGTAAATATAATGAATGTAAAAATTATCCTTGCAGATGTTGTGGTGTCAGTAACAATAACAAAATCTCAGCACGGCACAGGACCAAAATAGCATCTGGGATTTTGATTCACTCAATTTAATCACACAGTGTTTGAGCATTTATGGGTTTACAGTTTTTGTTTATTGATTTACAGTATTTTAATGAGATTACTGTGAAAACATATATGCTGAACTGCTACTTATAAGGGACATATACCAATGCCCATCACTTCCCTCATTGCTTTCTACAGAGTGCTAATTTGCAGCCCTCTGGAGCTCACAGGAGGATTTAACATTAAACAGCCTGCTGCCTAGTATTAGAGGAAGGAGACGACTAATAACTGTTTCCTAAGCCCATCAAAAGACCATGAAACCTTCTAAGACTTTACAATAAAGGAAAATAAAAAATACAGAATGAAGCCATTTATATTTTTTCTGATTTAAAACCGAGCAGGGAAGTATTAGCAAAGCAACACACTGATCTATTGCTCACTGCTCAGGTGATTTCTAAAGCATAATGTGTATAAAAGTAATTTGCTGCTTTGTGGCCTACCCAAAAGTGCCAATAATTTCAAATTTGTGAGCAAGACGCCACAGAGAAGCAAACCTTCCCATATCTATGTTCTGGAGCACATACACACATGCAGAGAGGGACTTGGAACATGACAGTTTTTCCAGCTAAAAGTGGTATCTCAGCTTGGGACCTGCTCGTGCTGGGGAGCAGTTCACATATCAATGACTTCTATGTCAGGTGATGATACACATGACCTACCAAAATGCCATCCAAACCTCACACAGAGGTATTCCTGTCTCTCTCTTTTTCTCTCCCTCCCCTTTAGCATCTCCACAGGCTCCAGCAGGGGCTCAGCCATTGCCTGAGGCTATTCTTCACTTTTGGATGGCAAAGTTAGGGGAAATGAATCCCTGCTTTAGGCAGCAAAGAGGCAAAAATATGAGCCGATATGAAGAATAAAATAGTCTCCAGATTTTTCTGAAAATATACTCCCTTCACTCAGTGACCAGGTACCTGGGCTAAGCAGTACAGGTACCCATTTTCTGCAAGTGAACTGATCTGGCCTTAGGACATGTCATGCTGCCACCTCTCCTGAAAGCCACCTTTAGCAACCCAGGATTTCCCCTAGGATTCTATGAAATAAGTGCTCAGGGTGGCTAGTGCAGGGCACCACTGCCAGGGCTGTGCTCACCACCAGAACCACTGCTGTTCCTAATGCCTGTCAAAAAAACTCTTGTGAATGACTGCATTAAAGACAGGAAGAAAAAAAGCTGCTGGGAAGATTATTTAATTTGTGAGTTTGTCAACTACACCCGAGTGAATTTTTTTTGCCTGGAGTCTCAGACACCTTTCATTGTAGAAAGGACACTGTGAAAGCCAAGGTTTTGCAGAACACTTTGACAGCCTTTGCCCCATGCTATTCTAGAGCAGAGCAGCCCCTGTGCTCTCAGCAGTTCCCATCACACGAACCATGAGCCCCTGCTCACTCCAATGGCAAGGCTGACCCCCAGGTGCTGTCACTCAGTGTAACCCCCCGGCACGTACAGTGGTCACTGCCAGCTGGACAAGTGGTCAGACCCACACTGTGCTTGGGAAAGGCAGGGAACACACAGGAGCAAAGAAAGACTTTGGCATTAATTTCTGAGCAATTTTTGTTCCCTACATTGTAAATTTTGAGCAATTTTTGTTCCTTAAATTGCTGGAAATATTTGATTTCTCTCTTCCAGCATGCTTGGCCAGACTTTTCCTTATACACCATTGTCCTTTACATTTTTCAGGTGACCCAGAATGTATTACCATGGCAGGCTGAAATTTCCCTGCCACTGCTTGATCTGGCATTCCTTCTGCTGTTCAGAGGCTTGAGGCATAACCTCTCTCCCCTTTTTAATGTTAATGCACACTTTGTGCTCTGGCATCAGATTTTGCTCTGTGTAGTTGGCAATATTAGACTAAATCAAGCTTCCTCCCTCTCCAATGAATATGTATTTGGAGCAGTGGTTTTTTTCCTTGTGATGGTTCAAAATAGTCAACAGCAGGAGTGAAGCACTATTTATTCCTTCCCAGATTAAATATATATGCTTTCTTTAGTTCCACTTTCTAAGGGAGGTCTGCTAGTATTATCAGTGTCCAGTTTTGCATTGCTTGATGATTCAAGAACATCACTATTAATATCCCTGCTGCCAGAGAAGCAGAATGTAACTTTGTATGCCCTCCTCTGGGGTTTTAATCCGTTCAGAAAACAACTCTTTAGTTGATAATTCAGTAGTGTCAGACTTTTCACTTTAAAGGCAATGATTCACTCTAACATTTCATTTCTTTCTGTCATATAACAACACTTCATTTGTATGCTGCTCTGTGTAGGTAACATAACTAAACAACCACTTTGGTGAGAAGAGAAAGCAGGCGTGTTGAGGAATACAAGGAATTTGTGATTATTTAGAGTTTTCATCATTCATTGTTTTTATGTTTGAGAATGTCAGTTCCTTTACTGCAAAAAGGGAAATGAAAGGAAATGTCAGCTATTACCACGAACAAAGGATAATTTACTGCAACCATGAGTTTCAGTATTATTTCTTAGTCAGAACATCCCATGAACAACAAATTTCAGTATCTACTGACATTAGCAATAAAGGCCACCCCAGGTGGAGCATTTATTTCAGTCAAGTGTTATGTATTCTTAAGCTGCCGAACAGGAGATTTGTCAGAAAAACAAGCTGGGACATTAATGACAGCTACATACTGATATACCACAATAAGCATCTCAAGAAAAAATTAACTGTATTTCAAAATAACTGAAATGGTTGTTATGCTGAGTGAGCCTTGCATTTTCCTAGAATAGTTCTTATGTTGAAAGTTCTTACAGTTCAGCAAAGGCAGTGGGTTAGTGGATGCAAACAGTTGGGTCCTTTTTATTAAAATACTCCTGAGGAGTTTAATCTCTGAAATAAAATAGTAAGAAAACTTTTTTTTCTTTTTGCTTTACATATACAAATATTTAGCCTCCCACATACCATTTCTAAATGCATACTTGCTTTGATGTCTCAGTGCTGGGACCTAAATTCTTTGCTGATTCATAGCCTGTCAAATCAATGCAGCAATTGCATGTAAACTATTACATTTCAAAGGCTTGTCTATCCCAGTCTTGCAAGCTCAGCTCTATGTTAATGTAAGAAAATCATATTGTATCCTGGTTAATCTCTTACTTATTCTAAGCTATCTCTCCCATTCTCCCCAAAGCTGGGGGACATATTCCCACTCACCAGCGCACTCCTTGGGGTGGAGAAAGTACTAGATAGGACTCTAAATCTTCTTTGTGAAATTTCACAATTGTTGCTCACAGATTGATATGGTAGGAGAATCTCTACTTATTTTGTTTTCATTGGGCCAAAATTGTCATCGCTTTTTGATATTTCCTTGAAAATCCATTTCAACTCTCAGGACAGGAGGAAGTTTTATACAATACTTATAGTTCATCAAGTCACATCATAAGATGCAAAGAAAGTGCTGATTCTTCAAAAGTAGCATTTTACCCAGTAATACATGGAGCTCTTCTTAAATTTCACTGAGAGAGGTTTCTTAACTCTGGGAGAATTCTCTTTCCCTCTGTTAAAGCTGTTCCAGACTGTATATATAATTAAATATTCATTCTCTGAGAGAGTCAGAAATATAGTGACTGATGGATAGGGAAAGAGGCTGCCCTCAAAGCCTGATGGCTAAAGCAGTCATCTCAGATGTTGAAAAACTTAATCCCACAGGCCAACCCGAGTTCTGTCAGAGAGCTTGCTGCAGATGTCACATGTAAGGGAAAATTGTGCATTGTATACAGTAAAGTGCACTTCAAAAGATTTTATTTCCTCCCTTAACATGTCACTCAAACATTCTACCTTGACCTAAATCCAACACTAGTTACCCATCTCTTTTAATGGTGTATGGTGCTCTGGGAGCAGTTAGCTTAAAAATCAATAAACATTCTTTTTTGTAGGACTTCTGTAGAGAAAATATACCATCTACAGATATTTTTAGCCAAATGCTGGTACTTGGTTCACCTATTTAATCAGGATGTGGATGGATTTCAGATTCTTAAAATATTTATGCAGAAAACAGAGGTGGCTACTGTGAAATAGATTTCATTTACTGTCTGAAAACCACTCACATGTTCTTAGATACTCCATGTTATTGACAAATTTATAGATAGCTGTCATTTTAACATGCCAGGTTAAAGAAATGCTACAGCTATTATTACACACATTTAGAATGTTTCTGGGGAGCATAATGGACCCATCAGGATAATCATGGGCCTTGTTTTCCCTTCTCCCTGGCTTCCTGCAATAACTAGTGGGTTGTTTTGGTGTCTTTCTGGCTTATTGCAGATGAAACAGTTAAACACCATTGCTGGACTCCAGGGTGAAGCAGCAATGAACCATTACCAGTGACCAAAGGATGAGGGCAGGGGGAAGAACTGGCCACCTTCCAGCAGCAGCATTCCTTCTGCTCCTTGTGAAAATTCCTGTCTATCCAGAAATATTCCTGTGCACACATGATGGAAGGGAATTGAGCAGAACTTGTGAAAACAGGTGGAGGAGCCACCACTGAATCTGATAAAGCTTCCAGGCTGAGCTCAGGTCACTGATACCAGTGTCCAGCCCTGTCAGCAGCCAGGGAGATATTAAACCCTTTTCTTCTTATTACCCAAGTGTCATCTCAATTGTGTCACTTAAATGGTAACCGTTTTTCATTCTTTGCTTAAAGAGTTGGTTCTCTCTAATTATTGCATTTATTGTATATATGAAAGATGACTTCTCACACAAATACACCCGTCCGCACTCTAATACGTGTGTATGTAAATGTGTGTCTAATTAAAATAATTAAAATAAATTCAATAAATTGAAGTAATTAAAATAAATTCACACATGTATGTAGCCTCTTGCTATCAGTTGAAAGAGGCAAGAACATGAAACCCCTGCAACTTTCTCTGTGAATTATCTGGCACCAGCTGTTTCCACAGAAAGGAACGTCTTTTCTCTGAAGTACTGGAACATGAGACTATATGAGCCCTTTGTTCAGTACATGACAATCTAATATCTAATTTCTAAATACATGGTTAAATTTCCATATGTGGTAAAACAGCCTTTAACTTTTGCTATCCTTACTAGAAGACATATTCTCAACATGAATATAAATGGGAAATCCTTTTTTTTAAAACTGAAAACATGAAACCAGAAAAAATATTTGCACGTGAAATACCATGAATTATTGTGCTACACTATCTTGAAATTAAAAAACCTAAAAACATGAAAGACTGAAGCAGAAGGAGAATAATAGCACTGTATACATGCTCATTATAAAATATTAGTTGTGTCTTTGAATCTCTCCGTATAGTTTACACAACACATCCTGTAACCTGTGTACCTTGGAGGAATTTAATTATATTCTATTTCCATGTAACAAAATAGGGAGCTGCTGACAAGATTATTATTCAATAAAATAGGGACCTTTTCTTGGGTGTACGTTAAAAAATCCAGTGATGAGCAATATGATTTTGCTCTTCTGAACATGGTATTAAACAGACCGAAATATAAAATGTGATAGACAAAAAAAATATTAAAATCCAACAACAATATTATTCTAAAGCACATAGAGCTCATATGCATGTGGCCAACATGAGCAATGAAGCAGAAAGTTAAATCACTTAGCAATACCCAATTTATGCTCTTTCACCCACAGGTCATCACCCAACCATCACTACAAGTGCTTCTTTCAACAGACCACAAAGTGCTCCACATAAATCTATGCACAACTCTGGGCTGCCTGTAGCCAAGGAAGGATGCAAATGGTACAATTTTGGGAGGACCTAAATTAATTCACAGAAAGATAGAGCCTCCTTTGTTATGTGCATTTTTATGTGTACCTCTCATATATTTGCAGAACGATAAATGTACTTACAAAAGAAAAACTCCAGTAATATTTTCCATACTCTTTTGCTTATTAATGTCTTTGAAAAAGCACCTGATATCTGTGAAAAAATAATTTAAATGCATGTTGCACATTATCACATCCTGAGTATACTCAGGATATTCCAGTCTGTCAATTTTTGTGTAATGGTTTCACATTTTTAAGAGAAATTAATCAATAAAGAAAGGTGAACAGATAAAATACTATCATGGAGAGATCCAATTTTGAAACAACTTTCTTAGTAGAAAATCATGAATAGAAATGAAAATTGCATGAAAAATTCAAAGGCCCTGGAAGCTAGACTTGTCTGGAATTTCACACAGTCAAGACATAAAGAAGCAGAAATCCTGCCCTATTTTAAACACATTTTAACTCTCCATTAGAGAGAAGTTATCAGCATATGATAGTAAAAAAGGGATCCTCCAAAGGAAAAGCAAACCTCTATCTATCATCTCCTACCTATGATCTACTGTCTTTGCTCTATGATCTATTTCCTTTTTCCCTTATATTGTACTTACAACTGTGTCGTGGATGATAATAAAAACGTTACATATAATGTTATATATTATTATAGGAGAAGAAGTAAGGAAGAATCCATTGTGAGTGGCTAAAGAATTCCCTTTTTTTTTTCCTTTTATCTCCCAGTCTAAGTTCTGTGGATTTATTCTGGACTAAAATACTTCCAGCTTGTTTGCTCCAATAAAACATTCTCAGGTCTTGGTAGTACTGGAGAATAGTGGGAGATTTTAGGCTAAGAGACTGGGAGATAACCTAGAGGGACTAAAAATGCTACTGAGATTTTGGGGAATCTCATTTTTAAAAGAGAGGGTTTTATTTTTCCTCTAGACAGACTTTAATAGATTTGGTATCAGTGGGCAACATGTGCCATCTCTCCAACTGTCTAAGTCATTATTATATAGAGCTATTAAGATGCTAAATATTTCAGCATTTGGAGAAAAGAAGTTGAGCAGTTTATTTTCATTGTAAAAAGTCATTGGAAAGAAAGGAATGTGAGGTATCACTTACCATCTTGGCTGAGATGGCTAGCTAACAGATGGCCCAGTGTAGGAGATGTGAAAAAACCACTGAATTACTTGCTCAAGCTTTCATAAGAGCAAGGCACAGATCCTGGACTTTGCTGCGTCATAATCTTATTCTCCATCCTCACTCCTTCATAAAATCTCTTGTCGTGGTCAAAACCAATGTGTTTACTCCTAAAATTTTGCATTTCTTATACCAGAGATATAGGTATGATGGTTTAACCTTGAGGGAAATCCTGAGTGTTCTGTTACTGCCTAATGAGTTGCCACAAAGTAATGTCAGTGCTGGATCTCACCTTGTTGCTTTGATGAAGGCACAGAAAGGAAAAAAAGTGTTGGGACTCTGGTGCTGGACTACTGTCCAAAAGACAGATGTTGAAATGCCAGATATTTCTTCTGTCTTTGTGCTTCTGGCAAGCCAGGTAATTCCTCTGTATCTTAGTCATTCATGTACTAAATAGAAATCTGTTCAAGTGTGCTTCTATGAGGATGGAGACTATCTCTCTTCCACATTCATGCCCTAAATTTCATCCACATCCATTCACCCATCTGCTCTGTGCTCCCTATTGGCAAATGGTGCCAAGCCCATGGGATGCATCCTTGGGTGGAGGTAAGGCTGTCTGTAGTGAGCAGAATGCCTCACATAGTGGATTTATAAGTACATCCTGAGCTGCTACTCATCTACTTCACTACAAGCACAAAATAGAATTTCAGTTTTACACAGCTGTGTTGCATGTATATATATCTGGGCACAGATGGAACGTGAAATCTGCCCAGAAAGAAGTAATTTTCTCCTCACAGCAATACTCTATGTAGGAACAAAAAAAAAATTGTTTTGCATCAAATGTGGTCCTTTCCAAAAAACATAAGATCCTGATCATATTTTCTTGAGTTGCCCTATGTTTCCTCAGTTTCCTTTCTATAACTGATCCAAATTTTTCTGTCAGAGTAATTACACCAACCTAGTTAGGGGTCAGTACTTTCTTTTCAGTTCTTCTGCATGCTGCAAACTGAGCAGTTTGTCAAAATGTGGAGAATTTCATATTCAGGTGGCAGATGAAGCCAAGCCTTAACTTTTTGTGTACATTTAGATGGGCATTCAAGAAGTGACATGGAAATCAGTAAAGCAGCTATTAATGATCTGGTTCCATTAACAAACATTCATTTGGATGGTAAGTGACCGGAGACAGAGAGGAAATGCAATTTTGGCTGCCAATACAATAAAAAATAACTGCTATTAGTGCTATATAGGAGTCATGATCATTTATACCTTTTATTTGCTCAATTCAGCTACACTGTAACCAATTAAATCTTTGTTTTGAATAAAGAAAGGAGTATAGTGGGTTTTACAAAACTGCCTCATGTACAGCTTCTTTAACTTATGCTATTAACATCACCTTGGTTACTGGAGTGATGGAGCTTATTCCTGACATGTTGTTTTTAGCTTTTGCCTTATTAACCTAGTTTTCCAAAACACTTTTACCAGAAGAAGAAGTATCTCTCTTCTGGACATTAAATTAAACCCAGTTCACATCACACAACACAATCACTTTAGCCAGTGACTAGAACATAACCTGATTCTGCCATTTTACTTCATGCTGAGTAGTAACTTATTCCATAAATAGTAATCTACCACTATACATATCTGGTTACATTTATCTATTATGAAATTTATTATTTTTGTTTTTAGTAATAACTATTAACAAAAATGTTTAAGAGAGTTATTCCATACAGTACAGAATTTTGTAGAAAATTAACCATTTCCACAAATTGCTTTGTGTCTTAAAGAAAAGTGACCATAGAGAAGGTTATTATCTCTATCACAGCATTACCACTTAGTCCTTTTTTGGAAACCACTGTTAGAGAGGACAGATCCTGGACAACCCTCTTGAAATCAACTGAAAACACTGTGTCAAGAAGACAAAGTATATTTGTCTCCAAGTTTGAACAAGAAAAATTTACAAATAACATTTCATTCCCAGCCCCTATCTGTTCTTCAGATCTCACTGACAGAACTAAAAGTAGAGTCTGATTTTAAGCAATTCTTTATTTAATTAATTCCTTATTTTTAGATGGTCTTGGAACTGTGCTAGTCCTGATCCCTATGCTTTTCAATCACTGACAAAGAGATGGATATTTTATTGTGTCTTTTTCAGTAGCAAATATTTTTATACCTACAGCCCAAAGGAATAAAGGGAGATGTTGACTGTAATTAGAAAATAATTCATAAAGACTAAGGGATGGGCAACTGAGGAGCAGGCAGTGGAGTGAAGTGTGTTGAGGGGATTGAGGAGGATGGCTGAAAACAGAAAACATTCAGGAACAGGAAAGTGGGACTGGAGATGGGCGGACAGAGAGCATGGAAAACCAGTAAAGCGCTTTAATCACAGGCTTTGAAGCAAGTTACAGAGTTGAGGCTGAGTGGAACTGCAAGTAAATCAGAGAACCCTTCCCTCCCATGGTCTTCTCTACTTGAACTTTTGAAGAAATGAGCAGTTTGAAGCATGGGTGGGTGCAGTGAAAGCATGACAAGGCTGCAAGACTAATACCAGGTGCCTTTGACAGCCTGTCCTTGCAGGTCAATCCACCCTGATGGTGGATACAGCTCTCTGCTTTTCCCTGACATGAAGTCTATCAGGTGACATTGAATGTACAAAGGCTTTAAGTGGTAAAACTCAATTACTGCCCCAACACAGGCTGAGGAGCACCAAAAATAAACAACAGTTCTGTGTCACCTGTGCACCCAGCACAGCTTTGGACCAAACCTTTGGGAGGAGCCACTCTTTATCCTTACTGTCATCAACTAGCCAAGAGTCAGTGTCTTTTCACCTCTCCCTTTTTTCCTAGTCAAAGCATTTCCCTTTAAATATTTTATTCAAGACCAGTTCCTGGAGGGACCCCAGAATCCAGCACTTGAGGAGATTGACAGCTGAATCTTACTAGAGTCCCAGTTGGAAGAATGCCTAGTACTCATAGGTACTCTCACTGGGATGAATTTCCATCTACAATATTATTCCCACACATCTTTCTCATGCTTTCTAAGGATTGGGAGTCAGCCACACAAAAATAAAATGATCTATTAAAAATATTTTCCTACCCTGTAACTCCTTCTGGCTAACTAAGCAGAAGTGAAAAGAGTCAAGCTACATTTTCTTCCTGAGCTCAATTTGATTTTCAGTACTCACCACTAATGAAATATCTAGAAGTGATTTATTGGAACATACGGGCTATATTTAAGCAGCAGCCAAAGCAATTACATTTAATTAAAATTAAGGTCAAAGAAACACAACAAACTAATGTGACACTTCAGACATCAGCATGGAATAGGTGCTTTGTTTGTTGGTTATCAATTAGGTACAGTAAACACAATAAACGTGTTCAGCAGGAAATTCTCAGTGAAATCATTTCAGGCAAGAAAATAAATGCTGTGCTGGAAAATTTTCTAACTTTCTCTGGATTTAAAATCATCCTGCACACTGTGCTGTTCTTTCTATCCTTAATCTACTTCAGTGATTTATTCTTTTTCCTTGAGGAAAAAGCATTCTGCCAGAAGGTCTCACTGGAGAGCTAGAGAAATGTGAAATTGTGGGGGAAGGGTTTTGGTTTTATTGTGTTGTTTCATCTCTTCACCTTGAAATCACAAAAAGTCTTCTCATCACAAGCCTTAGACTAATTGGGCTGTAATGGGTATTTGAGAATCTTCTACATGGCTGCATATCAGTAAGCTTGGAGAAAGGGTTTACTGTGAAAGGGTTAGTTGTTTAGCCCTTTGAGTAGCAAAGATTGCACAACTGTGATTTTCTTTGTGTTTGTTCTCAGCATAAGCCATTGCTTACAAAGGTATCTTTTAAAACTGGGCATTTTCACTCTGTATATTTATTTAGCAAGACAAATACCTTAAGGCTTGATGTCAGTTTTCACCTAAACTCCTTGATGATCAGAAGGAAAGGGTACTGCATGAATAAATACTGCTCTGAGTGTCCCCTGACAATCAGGATTCAGACATGTCCAGAATTTCTTCAAGTTCCTCACATCTGAAGCCAAGATGGTGACCTGGCAGTGCTGTAAATGGCTGCAGGATCTGACCTTCAGTTTCCTAGGATACTTTGTTTCCCATGACTCAAAACAAAGCAACAAACAGAAGCCCTGCCAAATATGTCTTCTTTTTTCTCTTTTTTTTCTCACTTGTAAAAATAAGTGTGGCAATAATAGAGAAACAGATTCCTCTGGAACCTCTGCCCACCAGGCAGAGCCAGCACATCCACATCACCCAGCAGAGCACACTGCAGAGCCCCTCAAGCTCCCAGTGCCTTGTCTGGGTGCACCCACATGGAACAGCACACACACTGTGCAGGAATAGTAGCTGATATGACAAGACCATTGCTCCTACTCAGTTAAAACCTGCCCCCCAGGTCACCAATTTCCACTGCAGCTTCTAGCTCAGATACAAGAGTGCTCATCCAGCACACGAGAGAGTGATGCTGTTCAGGGGATCTCCATGCAGCCATCAGTCACAAACACAGCCCCAGCACAGTGCTGGGGCCTTCTGGTGATGCCATAGTCTAAAATAACAATGTGGAAATTTCTCTCTGAGGCCTTAGACTTTTAGGAATGCTGCATGAAGTTTTATAGACGAACACAAATGTAAAACCAAAGCTTACTGGAAGAGGACAGGGAAAAGGATGACTTACCCATTTAGTACATTCACAGGGACAACACATCCTTTGGGGACACGCCACACTCGATCTGAATACAAATCAGAAAGCATTAGCATAGAAGCTGGGGCTACAGAAAGCCTAGTTAAAGTGCAACAGGGGCATTGCTAAGTATGTAGAGACTGTGGGGAGGGAAGTCACCAGTTAAGCAGGGAAAGGACAGTGAAAAATCACTCTAACTGGGCAGTTTCTGTGTTGGTGACTTTTTAGCTCTTCCTGTAAGAAAAAGACACTAAAGGACCTAAGTGGGCTTCAGAAGAACAGCAGCACTTACTTACTAGTGGTAAAATGATCAGAATTTGAGCACCCTCCTTTCTTATCCTGATCAAGGCAAAAAACATCATGATGTTTTTAAATCCCAACCCAATGATAAAATTACTCTAAGCTTCAGCTGGGGCAGGCTTATGATCTTGTGCTTTTTTCTCAAGTTGGAATTGAGACAATCATGTCTGCAGGCAGATCCAGGCTGGACTTTGGTCCTTCAGGCTACTTTGGGTGCTTCCATGTAACTCTCAAAATTTCAAAAGAAGGCAGCGACTAAGAGATGCAAGCATACCTTGTGCTGAACCTGGTGGTGTTTGGATTAGGTATCTGTCCTTTCACAAGAACCACTTTATTCACTCATACAATGTTGCCCTCATTCTCAATGTTGCAAAAACTCTTTGTGATTCTCAAAGGTCTAAGAAAAAAAAAAGACATATCAGAGAGTCTGGAAGGGATCTCTAGGGATCATCTGATCCAATGCTTCTCAAAACACACCCAGTTTCAATGATATACTGAGTTTTTCTGGCATGTGTCCACCTGGGTCTTAACCACCTCTAAGGATGGAGGCTTTGCAGCCTTTCTGGGCACCATCCCATTTTCTGACTTCCCTCACTATTAAATGTTTTCCTGCTGTATTCTCACGTTTCCTGTGTTGTAGATGTGTTTGTTGCCTCTCATCACTCAACATCTTTAATTAAACTTTTGCAGAAAGCTGTTAGGTTCCCCCAAAGCCAACCCTGCTCCAGGCTGACGAACCCCAGATCCCCCAGACTCTCCTTACAGGGCAAGCACTTCTGTCCCACAGTCTTGGGGACTTCCCCTCAACTCCCTCCAGTTTATCAATATCTTTCCTGCACTGCAGACCAAAACTGGGCACAGCTGTGATCTCAGAAGTTCCAAAAAGAGGGGAGGAATTATGTGCCTCAACTTGCTTATGGCTAGGGCTTGTCAGCTTGAGGAGGAGGACCATGACTGAGCTTCACAAATTCTCTAAGACTGTGGGTAAGCTGAATGCTGAACAGTTTATTAAATCCTGAAATGTAAGAGGTATTTGCTGAAACTAGTTTTAAAAGCATCAGTGTAAAACAGTCAAAAGAAAGTATTTCTACACACAGCAGGTAGTGAATTTGTAAACTTTGCTGCCACAGGAGTCTGAGGAGACAGCATCAGCAGGATCACAAAGTGATCAGACAAATTCATGAACAGGTGGTGTTGAAAGTGCTGGGCAGGGATGTACACACTGCTGCTATTCCAGCTGCAATACTTGTAGATGCTGGGAAAGAGAAAGAGACAAGGGAAAGCAGTGGGGGTTTCATGCTGTCCCTGAATGGTCTCTCCTCTGGTCACCATCAGAGGCAGATGGACCTCTGGTCACTTCTTGTTCTCTTGCTCATCTGAGCCCTGTGGGAGACTTCTGAGTTGACACTAATTAAATAAGAGACACGGGGGCAGTAACTGATGTCCTCTTCCATGAGAGATCGATTTCGCCACTCTGAGAACCATCAGAAGTTGCAAAAAACCGTATCCAAAATTGATCACCCATAGAAGTTAGACCAGAAAACCATAATGTCCAGATCAGGAGAGGATTTATTGCTAATGATTTCCATGGGCTGCAGGAGGCTGACAGCCCTGCAGGATGTGGTCCTAGAGGCAGGGATGGTAAATCAAGCATAAACAATTGTCCATCATCTCCAAAAACCAAATAGAAATCAGTAGCACAAGAATTGGAAACTGAAACAGATCAGAATATTAAGCCATTTAAGCACATTTAAATGTGCAGATGTGAAGGGGTTTAACACAGAAAGTTTTGATAACCTATTTTCTGTTGTCAAACAATCCAAAACCTTTTTTTAGTCAAAATTATTAAAATGTGGGGCATGGTATTTACAGATTGCAATGCTCTGTGGGTTTAAAAAAGTAAAATTAAAATTCCCCATTAAAAAAAAAACTTAACACATTTGTTATGTCACCTGTAAAAAAAAATTTTTTTTTCTTTTATTTGCTGCTGTTAAAGTCATTGTTTGTTCTTTGAATAGGCAGTCGTGTGTTTAACCTTCATTTGAAAACTTCAGACACTTTAGGATGTAGGCTATATATATATAAAAGCAGAGAAGCTGGAAGAATTGAAACAGTAAAAACTCCATGCAGGATAGAAGAACCTGACAGTTTCCTCTTCACTAGTTATTCCTATAGAAATAAACACAAAGAACTTCTTTGTGTTCAGTAAGTAAAATCTAAGAATGCTCCAGAAGGGCAAATCTTTTTCTAATGGCAATACATAGCTCCACTTCCATGATGTATAGCTCAGCTGAGGAGCTTTTTATAAAGGACAGTGTCAAAATATGTCAAGAACACAACATGAAAGTGAAAGAAAATAAGTTGGAGTTTCCCTCTGAGAAAGACACTGGATAAGAAATTATAAAAACATATTTTTTATGGATGTACTTTGGCATTAAGATAATGAATACAATTCAGTGGGGTTATAAAATAACTTACTGGAAGCAAAACTGTTTTGTGTGGGTCTGGTGTAACCTAGAAATTTGCCTGTCATAAAACTGAAGAATTTCCTGAAGAATAGGAGCTACTAGTGAAATTGTGCTTTCTGGTACAGTTTAAACCAGTCTCAAAACATGAACAAGACCATGCTTTTCTGCTGGTTCAAATATACTTGGGAAAATGTTTTTGCCTTCATTTAAAAAAAAAAAAAGAAGTAAACTCAAAAACCACAAGCAAATCAAAAATACCTTTCCTTTTCATAAAAATAAAAAAGAAGCAACAACTCAAAAATTTCAGATACTAAACAAGGTTCCCATGCTTGGAAGAATATTTAATACAACTGTATCTAGACTTTCATTCATCCCTTCCCAGGTACTACGATTAAAGTAAAGTTGATCACAGCAATTATGTTAAAAAGTATTAAGAAATTACTGATTTATGCCATAGGAAGTGGCCACTGTTTAGCATTTCAGCTCACCCTGACAGCAGAAAGGTTCACCTAATCTGCCTATTTAGATTCTAATTTGTGCTGACCACTGCAGAAGTGGTTTAAAGTCCCTCATTCAGACAAAGCCAGCTGAGAAAAGGCATCCGAGCAGTTACCATGAATCAGCTTGAGATTTACTAAATGAGCAGCTTGCAATTACATAAACATAAATAGAGAATTAGAATTAAAAAGAAGGTGGAATTACAACCCCTAAGAAAGAAATGAGAAAGCACCAGAAAGTCACAGTTCTCCAGGGCAGATGGGGTGGCCTGTCAAAGCTTCAATTCTCACAGTGCTTTGCAACCATCAATTACATGCTGCTGTGCCAAGCTCTTAGTACTGTCTTATCTGTTGACTAAACACCCTTCTTAAAATAAAATGAGCCATCAGTTTGAGAAATTTCCCTAGTTATAGCTGTGTCAGCCTGCTTAAGCTGACCTTTAGAGAATTCGCATGAGAATAAAGGACATCTTATTATTCAGAGTGCATTTTTGTGAACCGGGAGCTACTGGTCTTAGACAAAAGAACAAGATTTCCTCCTAAGAAAATCTCTGAGGATTTGCAGTGAATCATTCTCTTGAGCAGTTTATAATCTGACATCTGAAAACAGTTGGGGGCAAATTAATCCTTGGCATAACTTCATCTTTGCACAATCAGGCAAAATTTGGCCCATTTGAGTGTTTCAGGAATGCACGGGTAGGGGGGTATGCATGCAGGGTTGGAGAAACTAATTTGGCAAAAGGAAGGGAAACTGGGGGGTTTTGGGGGGTGAATTTGTTGTGTATACATAGGCCAAATAGTCTTAAAATATGGGGGTTTATGGCAATGCTTGTAGTATGAAAACAACATTAGTACACCGTTTATTCTGTAATTTCAAACTAGTTTTCCAAGTTTAATGTGCCAAGTCATGATAGGTGGCTGTGTGGAGAAAATTAACACCATCTATTCCCACTTTGCATAAGAGTCATGAACACGCTCTGGGCTTTGGGAGGAGAATTTGGGGTTCCAAGTTCCCACTACAGCACTTGAGTGGAGTATGGGTAGGAATTAAAAGGTAGAAAAAGATGAGCACATTGAGTAAGGATTTTTGTACACTTTGCCTGGCACCAGAGAACTAATAAAAAATTAGTTCTTCATGCAAAGTGCCCTCCCAGAAAACTAACTGTCTTCGGGAAAGTATAAGGACAGCCCTTGGCCCCTGTGATTTTCTTTCTATAGCTGGAAAAAAAAATCTCGTTGGACTGATTATGACTAATGCAAGTGAACCACATGAACCCTGGAATGATGACAAGGGCATAATGGGAAGTGATTGAAGAACATTCAAGCAATGCATCTTGAATAAGCACCAACTTGGTTTAGATTGCACAGTAAAGGAAAGGCAAATGGGAAGGAGGTGAAGGAAATTGGAAAGATAAACTTTCCCATGGACTGCGTTTCCAACCCTGATTTCCTCTGACTTTTGTTAAAGTAAAATAAGCAAATTTTTTCAAGTTACTTGTTATTTTCAGACCCTTGGTATGAAAGGGGGTTAACTGACAGTTGACACTGTTAATTTTCTAATTTTCCCTATACTAGGCAAGGAGGAAAAAGAAGAGGGATGGGGAGGGGGGGAATTCTATAGGACAGGAATAGCAAAACAAGGTTATTATAGCATTATTCCATTATTTCAGTATCTATACTTAAGCATGTGCAGTACAACAGCCTTCTTTTAATGGGCAGAGAAACTCACTGTACATTATTATTATAATGAGTAGTAATGGATAATGATAAGACTATGGGAGTCTTCTCTCTCTACAGTGCCATTACAGGCATGAGTGCATAAATAGATTTTGATTGAAATAGTCCCCAGTAAACCATGACTGAATCTTTTTCTACACCGTTTGAAATAGCTTCAGAGTCTGTTTTTATCTTCAACCCATTATTTTGTGGTTTCTTATCTTCCATACTTCTACAGGGTTACAGCCTCCTTTGGGCATACCCCTGCTCTGGCTGGGATCCTCCTGGGGCTACAGGGGAATCTCAGCTCCTGTGCCTGAAGCAGCTCCACCCCATCCTTCTGCACTGACCTTGGGGTCTGCAGGGCTGTTCCTCTCACATATTCTCACTCCTCTCTCTGATTGCATTGTCACAGGTGGTTTTGC
Source organism: Notiomystis cincta (assembly GCA_013398075.1). Classification (NCBI taxonomy): domain Eukaryota; kingdom Metazoa; phylum Chordata; class Aves; order Passeriformes; family Notiomystidae; genus Notiomystis; species Notiomystis cincta. The sequence goes on along the minus strand of VZRX01023549.1, from coordinate 170,990 downwards.
TTTTCTCATTTTAAATCTATCATCCCTGAGGCACTACCACTGCTGCTGATGGGCTCAGCCTCAGCCAGCAGCGAGTTCGTCTCCCAGCGCATCAGCTCTCTTGGACATGGGGGAAGTTTCTGGCAGCTTCTCACAGAAGTCACCCCTGTAGCTCTGTTGCTACCAAAATCTTGCCACTCAGACCTAATACAGTGTCAGAAATTGTTTCAAGGACTGTCATATGTGCCAATAGAAGACAGCAAGGAATGAGCAGAATTTGGTCTGCCTTCACACTTCAGCAACACCAGTGACCTATTTACTAATAGGAAAATATATGCCATTACTAAAGAAGATAATGTTCTGGAAGACTTTGTGTCATTAAAAACCTAGCACAGAAAATGACGCTTGTTTTCAGTTACAGGTTTGAGGTGACTTAAATTTCCTGAAATAAGACCTTTGGGAAAAGGTGTATCTGGATAGAGGCTAAGTCACAGGACAAAAGTCAAAGTGAACAAGAGAGGGTGGTTGCACACACAGAGTGATAAACTCAGAGGAAAGAAGAAAAGCCTGTTTGCTTCCTGGAAATGTGGCATGTGTGACAGATGCTTTGCCATGTGGTGTGTTGTCCATCTTGTCCAGAGGCATACTTGTATGTAGGCATTTATGAAGCATAGAAAGCAGATTCATACTTTCCATATAGTGAGAGGCTCATTCCTCATTAGCATCTGCTATCCTAAACCAGATTGAAGATTCATCAGTAGAGAAAAAAGTGGGATAAACCAGACCCCACGAAGCACAAGAGTCCTGAGGTGAAACTGCCTCCTGTGCCTGAATCAAAGCTGCCCATACTACAGCATACAGCACAGATGTGCCCTTCAGTGACAGCTCTTGCCCTCCTTGCTAGTAGGGTAAGGCAGTGATGTTCTCTTCACATGAATCAGGAGTAACACAAAACACAGCCCAGAAAGCCAAAGATGATCTAGGCTTGGCAGACCTTCAGGAAACTCAGCCTAGGAAAAACAGAATGAGGACTTGGGAGCAAGGAAAGTGTAAAAACATTCCAAAGCTCAGAAAATCTGCCAGTGCACTGATGCTGTTCAAGCACAGTTCAGCACATCTTCCAGCTTTAGGTCTGCTTTGAATGAGGAAGTTTGAGGCTGTGATAGTTTCTACTTCTAATGATACATTCACTTAAACACAAAGGTTTCATCAGCAGAATCACATCTCTGAACGTGATGAGTCAGCTGAAAGTTGCAATTCAACATCTACTGCTATTTCAGATGTAATTCAAACACAGTCTCATGATTCTAAAAAGAAGAAAGAGACATTGATGAGCTGATTAATAGATTTCTTGGGATATCTGTGCATTCAAAAGTAGACTTTCTGAAAAATTTAGGGCACAATCCATCTAACCAAATGTATAAGTCAGTAATGCATGTAGATCTAGCCCAGTCATCTAGATTTCTTTTATAGTCAGAAAAGAGAAATAAGCTCCTTTAAGTCACTATCACCTCACTGAAACAATGGCAGTTTCTGCTGGAATGACTCCATCATTAATGACTAAAATTAGGCAGCATCAATCTTGCCCTTTCTCACCAAATAGCTAAAAGATGTGAATGGTAATTGAGCTTCTGAATTTTTCCAGTCACTGAAGCTAAGGATCACCAGGTGCTGTGCTCTGAAACACTGCCCCTCTCCCAAAATGTGCCTGTCCACAGGGGATCTTCCATGGACTGCCCCCAGGTTCAGAGGGACCATTTCTATGGCATTTCTATGTTTGTCCCACAAAATGCACCATCTCGAGCACAATTTGTGGGTACACCATTTACTGATTAAATTAATTATTTGAACACCAGCCCAGATAACTAAATAGTGACGTACTGGGCACTCTGGTTTTGCATCAAGGGGGATCTAGTTTCCCTAGAAACCTTTTCTCAAAACCCATCATAATGTACTGCTTCCTGGGGCAACCCTGAGAAGGGAGTGAGAGAAAGATTGCAGCCTTTATGTATAAAGAGAAACATAGGACAAGTATTAAAAAAGTCAGGAGTTTGTCCAATACCACCCTGAGTTAAAAAATAAAAATAGCAATGTTAGTGGGGATTGCAATACCATATACAAGCGTTGTGCAAAGGGGGAGGCTACCAATTGTTACTCATTCAGGTCAGAGACCTGATAAACTTTGCTTGCCAGGCACAGTATAGTCTGACAAGTACAAATTCTTTTGATTTAACTTTATCAAAATATAAGAAAACCTCTCCTTTTTCCCCCTCATTTTCCTATCCTCTCTTGATCTTCCTATCACCTTGAGCACATCACCCTAAAGCTGTTAAGTTTTACCTAAGGAAGCACAGTATCTAAATGGAATTAGGGTCACTGAATGTATGGAACTGACTTGGTAAATAATGTATTTTTCAAAATGCTATTTCCTTTTCTTCAGGGGTGAGGAGAAGGGAAGTAATGTTGTCTTTCTTATGCCTTTCTTGTGCTCTCTAGATAAGCTTATCCATTCTTTTTATAACATCTGCTTACATGATTTTTCATGTTTTTGCATATAATAAAATATTCTAATAGACATCCTTCACTTCTTTGATTAAAATACATGAAGATGGGCATGTTCCTTGAAAACTTGTGGAATAATTGAAAAAGGGTTGTTTGGAATAGTGCTTAACATCTGAAATTCTCTCATATTGCCATGCAAAAGTCGACTGATTATTTCTGAATGATTTATGCTATGCTGTTATTCTAATTGCCAGCAGTGGCACTGCTCAGCCACAAAGAAGTTCACTGCATCAACAAAATTTAATTGGAGCACCTCAATATACTGGCATTTTCTTGCAGAGCTAGTTAAAATGAATATAGAAACTGCTCTGCACAAGGATTGAAGTGTACATTCTTCACTTGAACCAGAGAAACTCACAGAAAAACTAATTTTGCAACAGCATGCTGTGATTCTGCTTGCTGTTCTTCACTCCAGCAATCATTAGCTGAACGCACACACACAATAAAAAGTCACATTTGCTCTATCACATGACACTTTTGGATTACTTAACTGACCAGGCTTTACTCTCATGCAAAAATTTTAGACAAGAAAAGAAAAAGGAACAACAAATAAAAGGGGCAGAGGAGTTGCATAGCCGTTTTACCCAAATTTTGTTTCATTTTCATTCATCAGAATTAATCAGTCACTAATAATGACATCTGTATTAACATACTGCTGTTTGTTAATGCTCAGAAGTAACAAAAAACCAAAAAACAACAAACACCAAAAAACCTCACAAAACCAAACAAAAAACCCAAAAACAAGAAACAAAAAAAAGGAATAATTTGGTGTTACATCTTAAAACCCCAGCCATACCAGGCACTAAATTTGTTCTATTTTTATTACTCACATCCTCCTTGGTTGGCAGATTCATTAAGATAAGGAAGAAGTCTAAAATATCCACTGACGTTAAAGTGATCGATAGGCATAAAAGTAAACACTAACATTGAAGAAAGAGAAAATTTACTTCTTTCTCTGTGAGTCTTTGGGAGAAAACGAGTCCACCAGCTTAAATGAGTAATAGGGCATGTTTCAGAAGTGGCATATGAAAGCATTTGTAGTAATGCTGAACTTTACCTTCTCTCATTAAGTTGATTCATTGTGCAGGTAACAAGGGAAAATCTGGCAAGTGCTGACTGCTGTGCAAGCCTCTACGCTGAACACAGCCATCATTCAAAACTGTGAATTCCAAACCTGATGGCCATGCTCCTTTGGATGGAGCAGAGGTTTGTTTTCTGGAGCTGTGAGTACCCATTGCTGGCTCACGTCCAGTTTTTCATCCATCGGTAGCCCCAAACCCTTCTTCCCAGAGCTGCTCTCAGTGTGTTCAGGCTTTACTGGTACTGGTGATTGCACCAGAGGCAAGGTCCCATGTCTGGGTCCACACAATCACCCCTATCAGTGCAGACTGAGTGATGAATGGATTGAGAGAAGATCCTTGAAGGGACAGACCCAAACATACAATGGAAATACCCTCTTGGGCTTCGAGACCCTCAAGCACTTAAAAAGAGCATCCTCATTTAAAATTGTTGCAAAAGGAGTGTAAATCAGGCCCTAAATCTGCTTGGTATAACTATTTCTCAGAGGGACTTATTTCAGAAATGGATACTTGGCACTGTTTAATCAAAAGCAGAGGTGATGTCTTTTTGTTGAGTGGGATGCACTGAGGGTCAGGGGAGTATTGATTGTTCTGATTAATACACTGCGCTCCCACGTCTGGGAAATGGCAACTCAAATTGGAAGGCCCCTTTTCTGCCCTGCTTTCATGGGCACAATTCCCCTCTGAAATCAGCGTCTTGGAGAAAAAAGGGAATCAATGGTTCCAGGCATTAGCGAAGGCCAGAGTGCAAGGCATAGAGGGCAAATCATTGGCCACTGTAAATCATGGTCACTCTCTTAACTCAGTGGATCTATTGCATTTCAGTCAGGGGTTTGACCCTGAGAGCAATCTGTATTTTTCCTTCATATCTATTGTTTCCTTACATGATTTTGATGGCTGTTTGGTTTCAACATCGGAGCTATACAAAATGGATTACAGTCAGTGTTCTATTAATTTCTAAGATTCACAAATATTTTGAGAACAAAAGGTTGATACTTTTCTATGCCTTTAATCTTTTTATGATTTCTTGGTATGTATTTCTTACCTCTCACTGCTCAAAGATTACCTCTGAATTAGAAAGGAACTGAAAGGAAGGTGTGAATACTATAATTTCACATTGAAATGTGGAGTATACTCAGCATCCTGAAACTATGCATTTCATTCATTTATTCCTATTGGATATTTCTTTTCCTTCTTTTTTTTTCCTTTGCATTTACTTCCCTTTCTCAAACAAACAAACAAAAAATACAGATGTCCTAAAAATTTAATATTCACCTGAATTCTGCTATTACAAAGTTCAGCAATTTCTCTACAAAAAAACCCGTACTTTTTTCTTCTTGTGCCATGATTTAACCCTATACAGTAAATAAGTAGCCACAGCTACTTTATCACGTCACTGCCACAGTGGGATGGGGAAAGGAACAGGAAAAAGGTAAAGTCCATGCATTGAGATAAAAACAGTTTAATAATTGAATTATAAGACCAACAACTGCAGGAAAAAGAGAAAGAGGAAAGAAACACAAAGAAAGCACAATGCAATTGTTGACCACTCTCTGACCCATGCCCAGCCCATCCCCTAAGCAGTGATCAGCTCTTCCCAGGCAACTCCCCCCAGTTTATACATGGAGTGTGGTGCTCTGGAATATCCCTCTGGCCAGTTCAGGTCAGCTGTCCCAACCATTCTTCCTCTCTCCACTTCTTGTGCACCTGCTCAGTGATACTGAAAAGTTCTTGACTTAGGGTAAGCACTGCTCAGCAACAACCAGCACTTCAGTGTGTTGCCAGCATTATTCTCATATCAAGCCCAAAACACAGCACTGTGCCTGCTACTCAGGAAAAAAATTAACTCTGTTCCACACAAAGCCAGGACACTTCTACATCTCAGATGAAAAACAATCTTTATATGTCTCCAAGGAGAAAAACTCTCCAAGGAATAAAATATCACTTTTAAAGAAATATACATAAGCAATGGTGGGGTTGAGTTTTATTTTTGTTGTTGTTTCTTTGATTATTTATGGATTTTTAAAGTGAACTTACTTATGTATCCTATGATCTTACTTATGTATCCTAAGCCTGAACTTAGAGTGTAAGCATAAAGAAAAAGAAAATTTGTTTGATATGCTCATCCCAAATTTGCAGCATCAGAAAACCAAGCTCGTTCAGAAAAAATTTAATCACCAATTGAGCTGACTTTTGATAATTAGAGAATCACTTCTGGAGTAAGATAACTCTTTAAGCAGTTCCAGTGCTGTCTTTTAACATGGAGATTAGAGGAAGCCTCTGTTAGATACATCTCAGAAACAAATCCAAGTTCTGCCAGTGCAATTTTCAAAGGGTTTTGAAAACCCAGTTACTCATCTCCCACAAAAAGACAGCCTACAAGAAATGCTTCCAGCTGCCTTTGGAAACCCCAACAAAAACTCCCCTAGCTTCATTATCCATTACCCCTGTATAAGGAATTGGGTAGAGAATGAAATACAAATAGATGTGGATGGATGAGAATCTAATTTAATAACTACTCAATATAACTGCCCACTGTCTGATGCATTGCTGCTATTGATTTGAAGAAAAAGATTATATGACAGCTAGGAGAAAATGTCTGGCGCTGTTCCTCCCAAGATTTATTGTTTCTGATAATGAGTAAATACATTTTATGCATGAAAATCTAGCAAGGCTTTTTCCAACTATCTTAATTTTGTCAGCTTCATGGGCAAAAACCACTTACAGCTTCAGGGATACAGCACATGCAGATAAAATGTCTGCATGTACCCAGTCACTCAATGAAGGCTCCCATGAAATGCAAGTAATAGAAGATAGGAGAGGCTGACAAGGATCCCTTCATGTATTAATTTTCTCATGGTACATATTCTCTTATTTCCTATAAGCAGCATAGAAGATTTTGATATTCCCCTTGTGTCAGGATTAAATCTCCTGTTAAACAAGGCATTAATTATCTGTTATGGCCAGGTAGCAGTAACTTCTGGGTTAGGTATTCCTCAAAGAAAAATGCACTCCGTTTCAGGTCTTGTTTTGCCTTCTAAGGGCTGTCAGGACCAAAAAAACTCACTTATGGCAGTGGGGAGTAATTCATATTTAGGGAGATATTAGGTCTGCCAAAACTCTTCATCTTCATTGTCCTGTTTGAGGTTCTTCTTTATCTATTTTTCCTCTCTATCTTTTATTTTGAGGTTCTATCTTTATCTGAAAATCATCCTGGGTAAATTCCTGACTCATAACATAGCTGAGTATGGCATTGCTTCTAGGTCTTTGGGCAATTCTGCAAGAAGGTGGCTTGATGAAAGAGCTTCTAATTTACTATTTTCCCTAAGAAAAATTCCCCTTGGCATGGCCCCATCAGATAGAAGACTTTACCATTCTTTCTTACCTTACCCTTAAATTGCTGATACCTCTTAGCTGATCTTCTTTTCACCTCTGTAACACAGGTTTAGCATCTTGGATTTAAAAGATACTGAGCTAAAGATTTTTTTCTGCCACAGCATTAGAATTGAAACATTTAGAAGCACATGACAGTGAATTAGCAGTTTTCTATTACTAATTCNAAATAAAAAATCTGTAAGCATCAAGAAGATTATGTAGTAATGAGCAGAAAAGAGAAACAATATCTGTGTTTTTTCTGCATACATGACTCATTCTTGCCATGCCCACTGCCCCCTCCCCACCTTTCAGTGTCTTTCAAAACCAAAACAAACATTACTGGTACTTCTTAAACCCAACCCAAACATTGGTTGAAACACAGATTTGCCACTATTTGAACTGCTTTTTGAGAGACAAAGCATGAAGTCAGTCAGTTGCTGCCAAACTCTTTAATACAACACTGATAATTTCATATCTTGTGTCAAGTCTAGTTCCATGTACTAAATGATTCAGTTATTTTTATTTTTTAAGATACGTGCATTTTGAACCTCTCTTCAAGTCCATAGCATCCTCATGAAACCCTACAGGAATCATTCAAAGTAATTTCCACTAGGCCCAAAGTTAAAGGTCTAAGAATCATTATTAATCTGTGTGTAGCAATCATTTTATAAGGATGATGTTTCCCAGATTATGCACACTTTTACAGTTCTAACTGGATAATGGTTTTAGCAAACTGAGGGAGATTTCTAATTTTGTATGAATGAAAATCAATATGTATTTCTTTGGATTTACTATGTATAACTGTTATAACTCTCACAGCGTTTTGCCAAAAAAAAAGCAAAAAAAAAAAATCAAAAATAGGGATTTTTAAAAACTAAACAAGCTCTGAATCTCAGAATCCCATTATCATCCTCAAGCTGTTATCTACATTTTTCTCTATCTGATACAAAGTCTTCTTAAGTATTCTGCCTCACCAAAATACAAGTTGGGCTGCTGGCAGAAGACTTCTTTTTCATTAACCTCATTTTCCTTCCTGGTTCACCTCAGTACTCAAGACCTATTTTATACTTCAGCTCTTGGAGTTTTTCACTCCAACTGCTCTGAGACTGATGCTAGGCACATTTACATAGGTGTAGCATTACAGACAAACAACTAACTATCCATCCCCAAAATTTTAAGCTATGTCTACATCCTTCTTTTTTTTTTTTTGAACAAAAAAATATCTGCATTTTCTTGTTTACACAGCAGAGAAGTGGTTATCATTCCCATGTGGTAAAAAAAAGCATTCTATTATGCCAAACCACTTTAAGTAACAAATAAACCACTGATAATAAAGCTTCACCCCTTGAAATTACCTTTTATGTGATTATTTTGCAAATAACTTACCAAATCTGGTGATGCAGCTGTAAAGACTAGATCAGGTTAACTGCACTGTTGTCCTCATTGTCCAAAGATTTATTCTTTAGTTCCCCATATTGGGAAACAGATTTCAAAAGCCCTGGAGACAGATCTAGAATGATTTTTTCTGAGATTTCTTTCACCTTAGTCTAAAAAGGAAGGACAAACAGAAGCAGAGTAGATTCACTATTTCCTTAACACAAGTGAGCATACTGGAATGTGGTTATTTTTCAGAGTGGAAAACTTATAAAAATTATTTCAGGGTCAGAGTATTTTAGGGACCTAGAGAGAATGCTGAGAAGTGAAATCCTTGTCATTCTTAACAGATAACAGACTATAAAAATCACATTATACACCCGCTTGTTATCTTTAATTGAGAATCTGTTTTACCAAAGGTAGTGAAAAGCATAAGCAAAACTCAACAATATACCAACATGCTAATGCCTCAGGTGATACAAGTAAATGTTTTGGAAAACAAAAACACCATCAGGAAATTGGAAACTCATTGATGTTAAGGAATGACTTGCATTGTCTGTTGAGTTTTGATGACTTTGTCTGCTGACAATGACCCAGAATGCCTTGATTATTTGAATATTCTTCTTTCTGCCAATTTGGACGGGAACTGAGAAGTGCAGCCATGCTTATTCTGGTTCTTTGTTCTGTGCAAGTCTTCCCTTGCTTACTTGCACATCTCATTTTTTATGCATGAGGAAAAGCCAGAGCATAAACATTGCACTGACAGTTGTATGTTATGTCAACATTTTTATATATTTTTCTATGATACCATGAATATGCATTTGTTTATATAAATGCATATAGTATCTCTCAAAAGCTTTAGGAGATATACAACAGCTACAATTCAGAGTATAAATATATATGAAAAAGAGCCCTAGAAAATAACTACTCTTGCAGGTCATACCTTCATAGTAATCACTCTGAGAAAATCATAAAAATAACTCTTCTCAATACTTTTAGGCTAAAAGCAGCCCCCTACATTTAAACTGGAACAAGAGACTCCAAATATTTCCTTCAGACTATGTGTTATAGTACCAATGCAATCAATGGCCACAGTTTTGACCTGAGCAATCTTCTGTGGGTCATACTACACCCACACAGATTATTTGATCTCTCACCATTGGATCCCTAGTAAGGAATGATGCCAGCAATTTTGGACTTCCACAGCTTTTAAAAAAAGCAAGAAACAACCCAAGAGCAGACACTGATGAGCAACTGAATATGGGTACATTTCTTCTCTCCACATCACTGCCCAAGTAGCTATCTTGTTTTCTTTCTCTCTTCTTCTTGGCTCCTCTCCATGGAATTACAAAATTGCCCTTTGGCATGTGATCAGACAGTGATCTTCATCTTCATGTCCTGATGCAGACATAGTTTTTAGAAATGTGTTCAGTGGTTGTGTCACCAATGGAAACTGGTTTTTGTACCAAGGTTGCAACACACTCTGCAAGTAAGACAGTAAAATTATCTTGGGTTGCTAAAGTATCCTCTCTTTTAAAAAATAAAACTTGGAAATGTTAGTGTTCCCTGTATTCTAATCCATGACAATTAACCTATACATGGGGTGTATTTCCAGTTGTAAGGTAATGTGGTATTCCTTCAAAGAGGTGTCAAAAACAATCAAAGGCTAATGAGATTTTACAGGAACCACCTGCTGGTTGCTTTCAATTAGATAAAATGCCCTGGCTGGAAGTGAGGCAACCCATTTTCATTATTTTCAAAAGAGTTGCACAACAGAAAGTGATAAGAGGAAAGAAAATTAGGAGCAAATAGAACCATCTGAGCTTTCCAGCTCCACTTCTGTCCTCCTCATTACTCTTTGGGGAAAAACAAACAAACAAACAAACAAATCCAACAAACAAACAAAAACAATGATGGCAATACTGAGTGTTCAAAGACACTGAGGAAAAACACAGAGAAAGCTTCATGAATATCTGATATTTTTAGTCCACTGGCAACTCAAGACAAATTTTAAAACCAATTTCTTTGAGTCAGATGAAGTATTTTGTTCAATTCAAGAGGAAATGTTTTCCTTTGCATTTCTTTTGTCATTTTTAGATGAAAAATAAAAATATATTTTTTAAAAAGCAAAATGTTATTTTAAATAATGTAGTTATTGTATTTCAAACTTTTAATGAATTCAAATTTCAGAATATCTCTTGGGAGGAAGGATGTGATCAGGAAGAACAGTTTGACAAAACCTGACATAATAGTCAGATACACTTTTTAAACATTTGTTTACTCAAGAAACCGTGGGCCAAAATGTACTCTGCTGTCCCATTGAGACCTGGGCTTTCTTGTATAAGGTCAGCAATTATTTTGGATGCTTCTATATTTAGGAAAATTATATAAATCAGAAGTCAAACCATCCAGTACAGCCCCCAATGAATGGAGGAAGAGAATGGGGCAGAAGCATGACAGATTCTTTCTCTTTTATGTTTATTTTATAGGTCTTTCAAACTTGCAAGTTCCAAAGAAAAAAAAAAGTTTAAAAGCACAGAACTAAAGGGCCTACACTCATTACATTTCCTCCCACCTCATATCAGGGTGTAAAGGACATTGACAGCAAAATCTGTGACACTGAGAGGTTATTTATAAGGATGTAAGACCTTCAGAGTGGCAAAATACCTTCGAGTTAGATTCTCTCTTCTCAGGTAAACGTTTCATTTGTAGTTTAACACCATTGAACTTTTTGAAGTATTGTGGAGGATTTAAAGACCAGTGTGTAGCACCATGGAAGATGCCTCCTGAAAACTGCTTTGGAAGCTTTTACTGCAGATGTGGTTTTCCATGAAGTCTGAGTATTTATATAGTTCTACTACTTCTGTTAGCAACAGCATTTTCAGATAATGTGTCCCTAAAAAAGACTTTCTACACATTCCACCTGAAATCTAAATGCTGATCTTTATTTTGTTCACCATTTCTGCACAGTTGGAAAAAATATATAAAATATTTCCCATGATTCTTGTTCTACATGAACAAATTATCTTTTAATAAATTAAAAAAATAATCAGTGGATGCTACCCAGTTATACAAAAGACAAAGATTCCTTTCAGAAGATTGAAAACACAAACAACTTCCACACTGGCTGGCATTCAGGATGAGAAAAAGAAAACCAAGGTATAAGGAAAAGAGCAAATATCTTAACAATGAAAGACCTGCCTTCCAATAAATAAATAAATAAATAAATAAATAAATTAAATAAATATTGTAAAAAAGGATAAGAAAAACAAATTGAGCACCTTTGCCTCCCTAGGTGTTTGTGATGAATTGCCTTAGCTGAAGGAAGGTTTTAAGGGCCTCTGGTTCCCACCAAAAGCCAAAGAACCTTGTGGGCGGAAGAAGCCTTGTCCTGTGAGAAGTGGAAAAGTGCTTACAAAAGGATTCTTACTCCAGTCAACCAAAAAAAGGTCAGATCCATCGGTGATTGATAGAAGCTGAATGCACTGTCACACTTCTTGAAGTTTCAACAGCTGTATACCCTAAAGATATTGTTTAAAAAGATGTATTTCGAACCTGAGTAACAGGCAGAATACAATTTAAAAATCTGCTGTGGCATTAAAATATAAATGCTCACTCTTTAGAGGGTACATCATCCAGAACCATGGCTTTTATACAGACAGCTGTGGCAACCAGTCCTTGCCTGCAGAGGAGAGAGAGACAGAGAGATGTATCATGTAGAAGCTGACACACTGCACAGATGTCTGAGCCAAATAAGACAAGCAGATCACAAAAAAAAAAAAGTATTTATGCAAAAGCAGGCTGAAACCCAAAAGGTGAATGATCTTGGTTTTTCATGACATGTCACATAAAAATGAATTTAAAAATTACGGAAATTAAGCTAGGCATGAGTTTGGTTTTCAACATTTAAAAGCAAGAAAGGATTAGTTTTAAATATAGGGTAGTAAGAGGTCTTATTTATCATCATTTGTGGTTCATTAGTCAGAAAAGGTCAGATTATGTTCCAAAGGCACAAATTTACTCACGATCACACTAGTCTCAGATCAATCCATGGAGAGTACTGGGTGCATTAAAGCTCACTTCCCCCTGCTTTGTAGGATGATCATTTTCTTCTGACTCAGCTCAGCAGCACAGAACTGACCTTTCCCTCCATGTCCCTTAGCTTCCCAGCCTGGAAAAGAGGGCTGGTGAGTCTTCCTCACACAGCAGCCTTTGAAATATACCCTCTCTCTCTCTCTCTCTCTCTCTCTCTCTCTCTCTCTCTCTCTC